>JAAMPI010000708.1:0-27682 GCA_013054445.1 Cudoniella acicularis | reverse complement strand
GGGGGGAGTGGCGTGCCACGTGTACAACGCCTACCACGCGTATAAGGCGACTAGGGATACTATATATATAAAGCGAGCTAGTATATAAGATAATTAAAAGAGTAATTAAGAGATATAAAAAGTATATTTTCTTTTTTATACGGGTTCTTGGCAACCCGCAGATATACCCGTAGATGGATACCCGTACGTAGATATACCCAAGGGTACCCATCGAGCAGCCTATTCATTGTTTGGGAGAAGGGTCCTGTAAAAGTCAGACTCAAGGCTGTAGAGAGGACTTAATAATAGCCCAATGATCACTGTGTCCTTGATATTGTGAAATGGCAATTCGAGATGAAACAAAATTTCATTCAAACACAGCGTCAGTTTTTGAAGTGTTGTATCATTTTTATTTTTCACCTAGCGTAAGCCACACCATACCAAAATTTCTAAGGTACCTACACCACCTATTTAGAGTAACCCCGATAGAAGAGACACAGGAAAGACGTTAGTATATAGCAGGCCTGGACGCTCTACCACTTTTCAGAGGATTAATTCGCCTCGAAGACGCACTAGATCACGATAATGACTTCGAATCTCGGCTGCGGCATCCACAAGAGCAGAAAGAATTCTTCAATTATTTGATGGAAAATAGTGCCGAGATAGATAAACTAGTCTGTTGTCATCTGGGCGTCGGTCGATATCATGTTTATGTGATGGAAATATGAAAATTAGAGAGCTTCAACGTATGCATTCTTATTATTCTTCCTCGTCGAGGGGGTGAAAGAGTGTTGGTACGCTCTCCCTTGCTATATAAGGTGGGGGAGGCAAAAGCTCTTGGAAATGTAGAAGAGAAGGTTCGGACGGAACTTGCAGCTTATATCTGGCTTTAAGAACAATGCTACGTTGTACCTATCCCGACTTCGCACGGTTTTGGTCTTCTGAATAGAGATTGCGTATATTGCATTCCTATGATTCCCCTCGCTTTTCGTGTTGCTGATGAGATGGGACTTGACCCCAAGAATAGAACTCTAGGAACTACCAACTGAAGACCTTGTTCGAATAAGAGAGTTCGAGCAAGAAAAACAACATTGCCGCTTATCTACTATAATCGAGATTCAAGAAACAAAGCACATTGCCGGAATTGAGGACATCTGTACTCACGCAACTAATAGAAATGCCAAAATCTCGTTATTTCTACCAGCTCCCTCACCGCATCTGCCTAAAAACATTCGACTCACCCTTTAAATGCCTCTCCCAATACCCTTTCGCCAACTCACACACCTTAAAATGCCCCTCAAACCCCTCCTCCGTAAACGCCTTCTCCACATCTCTCCTCAACGCCAAAAACCCCTCCCGCCACTTCGCATCCCTCGCATCAGTAACAATACCATCACTGATATCATACAACTGCCACCGACACCCCATACAATAAACCGGTTCCACCACCTCCTTTTTCTGAGGATCAAAAAACGGAAAAGGAGTGGCAGCCATGCCGCGAAATGCATCATTGGGAGCATTATACACTGCTCCTTCGTCAAAAACCGAGATTCTGCAAACGCGATCTTTGTTTGGATCTTGACGGCGAGAAGTTGCAATTTCGCGTGTTTCTTGAACGCGGTGAGAGATTCGCTCTCCTTTGTTTTTGGGCTGGTATAACTCTTTCGCCTGCGCTACACTGACGATTTTCATTCCTCCTTTATGGCGATTTTGAATAAGTAGGAAGCCGGAATAATGAAATCCAGATACAACGTGGAGAATCGGATATTTTGCTTTAAACGGTTTTTCTTTCAGCGCATGTTTTTTCCGCGCTTCGGTGAGCGTTTCGACGTTGAAGCGGGGTTCGGTGTAGAGACAGTGGTAGCAGCAGCGCTCTGCGGTAGCAAGGAAGATAAATGGTCCGAAATCGCCGCAGGAGACGCACCGGTTGTCGCGGAGGGAACCACAGAGTTGGGAGGATGTGAAATAAGTGATTGCGCGTGTGGCGTTGAGAGCGCGCAGGACGGAGGGGGCGTGGAGCATCATGTCGCGGTAGTGGGAGAACGTGTCGATCAGGGTTTTGTATTGTGAGTTTACACGCCTGACGACTGCTAGGGTGGTGAAATCTAGGTGTCCGAGGATGCAGTGGCGAATTTCTGGGGGGAAGACATCGAGGATGCCGAAAGAGGGTGTGGAAGGGGAGGAAGTTTTTGGGATGGTGAGGGGGTGCGTGTCTGTGACGGCGTAGTTGATCATGTATTGGTTGCTCTCCCAGAATTCCCCAGAGCAGATTCGGAGACGGTTGGATTCTGCGGTACTCATTATAATGCTCTTAGGAGATGGGGATTCGTTAGGATCTATCTTGGTGTTGGCTGATATGAGGTTGTTTGGTGGTGAGTTGAAGTTGGGATCCGATAAGATGCCTGGAAAATCGGGTCAGAAACCCACTTTTAGCTGTGCCTCCGGCACCCCCCTCCAGGTCTGGTTTACTCTAGAAACTCTGCTATTAAGTCTTTTTTTATTCCTAAAATTATTCTTTTGTATAAATTTTAACTAAATGTAAAACTATCTAAATTAAGACCAATAACTTAAAAAATAAAGAATAAAAAGGGTGATGATGAGACTGACATGAAGGGATAAACACTTGAAAACAACCAAGGCCAAGACAGCCCATAAGCATCTATCGGAACTAGTTCAACAAATTTGAAATCTATCATCATTCGACGAGTCGACCTATAAATCGAATAGATCCATCCATACTTTTACAAATAGTGATACCATGCTAAAATCTATATGAAAACCCCTTCCCAAACGCCATCGCTATGCCAAATCACAAATCACACCACAATATCAAAAACCTCAAAGCCCATAAGTCTTCTTAATCATATCTGCAGCCTTCTCAGCAACCATATAAACAGCCCCCATCGTATGCTGATCCGGCACCACAGGAAACACACTCGCATCCACGATCCTGAGACCCTTCACCCCATACATCCTCAACTCGCTATCCACCACTCCTCCTTTCTCCTTTGGGCCCATCGTACACGTACCTGAAGCATGCCAGATAGGGATGGCGGTGTTGAGAACATGTTGAAGAATTTCATCGTCGGTTTGGACATCTGGACCAGGGACGACTTCCCCGTTTGCCGGGCCGATTCCCCAGTTTGCCATTGAGGGGTGGGCGAGGATTTTGCGGAGGTTGCGAAAAGCGTAGACGGCCATTTTGCGGTCGGTTTCTGCGGAGAAATACTACTTTGGTTAGTTTTGAACATTTGGAATGGAGATAGGGAACTAACATTGACGTTGATAACTGGTTGGTCAGTGATGAGTCGAGACTGCAGGGTGACGTTCCCGCGTGAGACTGGCGCAACCATGCCCGCAGTAATACTGATGAAGGTTTCCGTCTCGTTGGGACCGTACTGCAAACCCGTCGGGCTGACTTGACTTGGGTAATAAGTTGGCTCGAAAAGGTACTCGATGTGTGCTTGATCGGTACGATTATTCAGGAGTTCGTCGGCACCCATAGCTTCAAGGTCCGCTACGGGAACTTTTTGAAATCCATAAGTGGTTCCACCGGGAGTAGTAAAGAAGCCAGTACGGTTGACGCGGTAAGATTCCTCGGCGGCTTCGATTTGAGTGCCGTTGCTGAAGAATTGGAAAAGACCGTCGATAGAGGTTGAGCTATTGGCGCGGACAGTAAGGCTGAAGTAGTTATGGTCTTGCATTCTGAGGATTGTCAGACTTATATTTTAGCAAGGGTTTCGGAGCTCATTACCTCTGGCCAATGGTTGGGACATCGAGTTTGACTGGAATGCCGACTTTCTTAAGAGTTTCGGCAGGTCCGATTCCCTGATCGTAAAGTCAGTTGCTGATGTCCAGCAAAAGAGAGTGAAAAGATACTCACCGAAAGCATGAGAAGTTGTGGTGTCTGGAAAGCTCCAGCAGACATGATCACTTCCTTATTCGCAAGTACAAAAGCATTAGTACCCAACGCAGGAAGTGACACTGAGACCCCAACGGCCCTCAGGTCTGTCCCGTTGCTAGTGGTGAGTATCTGCTGAACCGAGGCGTAAGGAACAACTTTCAAGTTTGTTCGATTTTGAATTGGCAAGTAATAGCTATCGTAACTCGAAGCACGACTTTGGGCTTTGGTCATGGTCAGGGGTTGTTGCTTCGTGCCGATGTTGTTACCGAGGTTGAGATCCTTGACAATTGGAGCAAATCCAAGATCATCAATGGCTTCAATGAATGTCTCCGAGGCTGGGGTCACAAAGTTTGTGTAGGTGAGCTGCAGGGGACCATCTCCATTAGAGTACCCTGCAGGATCGAAAGTTTCGTAAGTCCCGTTCGTTTTTGATGGGTTAAATGTTGAGCTCTTTCCATCAGTTAGAAGTAGATCAGCCGTTCACGGATGTCATAGTATCGTACCTTCTTAAAATACGGGAACACACAGTCCCAACCCCAGCCAGGATTTCCCATCTTCTCCCACAAATCAAAGACACTTGCTGATCCTCGACCGTATGCAAGACCATTGATAGCTGTGCTTCCACCAAGACTTCGTCCGCCTAGATTTCCTAATGTTAAGAAACATTTTAAAATGTGGGAAAGGCACGTACGGTGGTATGTGATAGACCGATCATTTAATGACTTTTGCGCAGGCGTCACAAAACCCCAATCCAACTGACTGCCCAACATACCAGCCGCCATCGCCGGAACATCATAGAGGGGAAAGACATCTGGTGCTGACCCGGCTTCAAGGACCAAAACTGTAGTATTCTTTGATTCGCTCAGGCGGTTTGCGAGAGCGAGACCTGCGGCACCACCTAAAGAGAGGAATTTATTAGTATGAGATGTCGGTGGAGAATTATGCTGCCGAAGACTTACCTCCAACAATAACAAAATCATACGAAGTCGCAAGCGGAGCCTTCGGAATCTCCGTAATTTTTGCTGCAGAAACCAAAACATCGAGCAAGAGGACGGAAAGAGCGAGGAGATGCATGATGAATGAAGGAAAGAACGACTGACGAATGGATACCAAGACAAACCTACTGGTAGCTGCCGGTGAGGATATATGTGTTTCATTGTCACTTATCTTATTCCTTCGCCTCACTTCGAGGACAAGAGACTGTCATACTGGCTGTGCCAAGTATGAGATGTGCGAAGTCGTGGGCAGTCATCTTTGAGATGCGAGATGAGATGAAAAGTCAGATCACTCACATGAGCCTTGCTTGGGGGTAAATGAGATAAACCACTAGATTCTCGTGTTGCAGAAGGACTTCGAGTTGCACTTGCTTCCAGAGCACAGCCTCGTCATAACGAGACAAAGTAGATAGGATGGAGGTTGCGAGACGAGTGGAAGGAGCGATGGTGACAAGAGGGTGAAGTGTTGGTGTCAGATGGAAGTCAGACGCGACGCGCGAAAAATTGCTCCGTCGTCGCACGGATGACGGGGAAGGAACTCGGCTCTGCTCGCCCAATCAGATATTGGTGGCTTATTCGGGAACTGGTGGGAAGGCGTAGCCGTGAGTTACCCCGCTCGGCATCGGTAAGTATACCCGATTTGAGTCACCCGTTGTTTCCCAATCAGAAACTGTAGACATGCTCCTTCCACATAGTGGAACTCGGATTTTGGAAAGGATTTGAGGATTTCATTGAAGCGAGTCTACAGGGAAGAACGCCTCTATTGATTCGAGGTCTTGCTTCTGATTTAATGATGTAAATTTTAACTTAAGGATCACGTGAAGTCACACCTACCCCTTTGAAAGAAGATAATTCAGCCAATATATAATTTGACTTCAGGAAGAAAACCTAAAAAGGGTAGTCAAGTTTTTATTTGACTAAAGGCCGTGTTTTAATACCATTATATAAATCAGAGAAACGCTGAAAGTTCGCGATTTCGGATGGACAATCTTTTTTATACAATTGTGTGTAAAAGTTTCAAGAAAAGAGAAGAATCAATCCACTTTACACTGCTATGCGCCCGCATATCCAAATCACAACCATTCACCAAATCAAAATAATACACTCAGAGCTCAAACCCAGCAGCTCTTCTTCCCTTCTCCCCATTCAAAATCCCCGCTTCACCCATATACCCTTTAAACTTCGTTTCATCCGTCCCATTTTTTCTGAAATCCTCCGGCGGAACACCAGCTGTGAAATCAGCGACTTGGCCCTTCATATACTCTACATTATCAGGCGTCGTAGGCACGGCAGCAATATACAGCACCGACGAATCATGTGTACCGTTATGTTCGGGATCAACACCATGAATCATCTATTCCAGCCATTAGAAACCATTTATAAAAGATAAAAGAAGGAAGGACTTACATCCGCATGCCACCAAACCGTATCACCGACCTCCATCCTCGGAATACTAACCAAACACTCCTCTAACCTCAAATGCGGATGACTCTTCGGACTCACAATCTGCGGCAACGCCTTCCACGTCCCCGGATACCACCCCCTCTCCGCATTAAAAGTCCACTTACTCGCATCCATGGCATCCTCCTCCTTCTCCGGCGCATCAAAAAATGGTCGTAGAAGAACATACGCGATGGCGAGTTTTACATTCGGGTAGAGAAGGAGCGAACCTTCGCCGGGTCCGGCTTCCGTGAGAGCGGTCCAGCCTTGGAAGGCGCGGAGGACTTTGGAAGACGTGCCCGGGAAGAGACCGGATTTTGCGGGAGCGCGCAGGGCGAGGTCGTAGGGATCGTGTTCCAGAGGGGTCCCGGACCAGATTTTGTGGTAGACGTAGCGGTAGGCGGGGTCAGCCCAGCGGGAAAGACTTCCTCCATCTGTGAATGTTAGTTTTTGATATTTTATGAAAATTTGGGATACCTGCCGATATGTGGTGGAAGACTGTTGAATTCTGTTTTCTCTGGTCGGATGCGGAAGCCGTCTGCATATGAGAGCGGCTCTGGCGATGTGGTATTTGTCTCATCGTGCCAGAGCTGATTGATTCCTCGCTGAAGCTTGAGGCTGTTGGGATAAGAGCGGGCAGCTTGCTGGGTGGGTGAGTGGTAGACGTTAAACATGAATGGTGTTTCGGCGGGCATTCCTTTCTCAAGGTCAGCATGGAAAAATGTAGCTGTGGTGGAAATCACAAACCAGTAACAGACTCCTTGTTATCCGCCACATAACCCTTCAAATCATGATACCACTTCGTCGCCTCACCCTTCGGCACAGCTCCCCTCACCACAAAACATCCCCTCTCTTTCAGTTCTTCCTTCTTGCTTTCACTAGCAATAAAGAACTCCTCAAACTCGAGAACTGGGATAACAGACGTTCCGTTGATGGAAATATCCTCAGTGACCTTCTCAAGTTCTTTACAAGTCTCAACCCAGCTTTTCTTCAATGCTTCAGCACCGTATTCTTCGAGAATCATCTTCTCATATTCTTCTCCATCTTCCCGTTTCTCTAGCATCTTAGGATGGAAAAGAAGTTGTGGCCATGGCGGCCATCTTGCTCCAACGCGTCCTGGCATTTTGATTTCGAGTTCTGGTTCGAAATTTGAAAACTTCTCAAAATAACAATGGAAATACTTCTAGTCAAGAAGAAATTTAGAAAAATGCGAGAGAAAAAAGGAACTCATGCTCCCTTCAAGACTGCACCCAGGAAACACCTTCATTAATATCTCTCAATCAACTCGGAATCTGACACCAGAGCACACAACGGCGAAAATTACAGACACCGTCAGAACAATTCTTGCATCTAAATCATCACTGTCAGATTGCGACACGATCGCGAGCGGAAAGCCCAAGTCAGATCTGCCTCCCTGAGTCGCGCCTCCCCATTTGGTTCTACTCCAGTCGCGCCTTCTCTCTTTCTCCAATGTTGTGTTGGTTGAAAGTTCAAGGAAGGAGCGCTGTCAGATGTCAGTCCGTCAGACACTAAAACCCGCCCCCACCTTCCCCTGTCGCTAAAAATACCTTTGAAACGGGGGCTGAGCTGCGGCTTGAGCCAATTAGAATGCTTGTGGCGCGGCTTGAGAGGGGATTTCCCGGCTCTACTTGCTGCCTGCGCTTCAGGGAAGGGAAGTTCAGTGAGGGATCGCTAATCTTTAGGGGGCGCGGGCGCCGGGCCTCCCGCCTGTCGGACCTGCCTCAGGGAATAATTCGACCCGACCAAGCTTCACGGACCGGGGAAGCAGGTCCCTTCACAGACGATGGAGCAACCTGCAGGATGAAGACCAAGAGCGTCGTGGAAAAGAGCTTGTAGCCGCATCTGAGAGAAAAGCATCATCTTCACGTGTTTTTGGGAATGATGCTCCGGCTCCCCCAGAACCGCGGCCACGACTTACGAGCCTGAGGTCAGAAGTCTGGTTCTTATAGGGTATTTTTAAGCGATTTTCAGGCTTCACAACCCCACCTTCAAGCTTCTAAAAACTAGACTTGTCGCGATCACTTTAAAGTTATAAAATAACTAAGAATAATTATAATTTATGATATAAATAATCGCGAGTTTTAGAAGGTAAAGATACTATTTATTAACTACCTTTTTAAAGTTTACGATTTTTGATTTTTTGACAGTGAAAATACAATCGAAACAACCAGTCCGAGAGATGCTGTTGATCCGTGCTGACTGTGAGTTACCAGGACAGGAATAATACCAGCATCGAAAACGGCTTGGCATCTTTTTGAGACATGCTCATCGTCACTTAATGGATTTGGCTTTGTAGGATCCTTTGCGGCATTTGCATAAGCCTTGAGTTGACTAATACGTTTTTGTTCCTCCGATAAGGCCGGCATATAGCTTGTTAAATTGACCAAAATGCTAAGAGCTCCATATGTGGCTGGCGATTTAGCAGGTGCATCGTTCAAAGCATTGATAAGGTTTTTTAAGAATGTGGGATCAGTCGCCAATTTCTCCTTGACTTTTGGCTGTAAGGATGCATATGCTAAGCCTTCTATTGAACTTTGTTGGGATCCCTTTGAAGAGAGCATGTTTTTGAACATATTAGAGAGCTCCTCCATGCTTGTTGTGGCCGGCTGTATTCGCTCTTCCTCACCCGGATTCGGTGGAGAAGACACAGCCTTTAGTCCTGAAGTCAGTCAGACTACTCACCAAGCAAAGTGCAGTGGGGCATGGAAAGAGGAAGGCGTATGGAGCACCTACCTGCAGCTTGGCTAGAACAACCGCCGCTAAATTCCTAACTGGCTCGGAATGAGTACGTTGCTGTATAGAGCCATCATCTACGACGGGATGTATTTCCGGCGAGGAGACATCTGCATGTGTAGGAGGAACAAAGTTGACAATTTCCTCCAACCATTCAGTGCAGTACTTCTTCACAGCTTCGCGGCAAGGAGTATTCATGCAAGCTGCATTCAGCATCTCCAATGCAGCCTGCTCAACCTTCTTGCTTTTCCATTTTCTCTTCATCAAAGACCCGAGGCTTGGAACAAATCCCTCGCTGAGAAAGAGCTCTGCTGTGATGTCTGGAACAACTGGAAATATCGAGGCCGCGACGGAGAAGGCAAGAATGAAATCGTCGTAAGTCGCCTTGCGTACTCGTGAATAGAAGAACTGGGAAAGATACTCAACTCCCTTGTCGCCGGCCGCCTTGAGATAGGCCGAAGTAGTTAATGTTGCAAAGCCACGAACGGTTAGTGCTTGCCGCATGTCAAGAAAGCCGAGAATGGTTTCCACCGAGTCGGCGTCAATCAACTGGCACAATGGCCGGTGTGGCTCTTTCGATCTGGCCTCTTCGGACGCTTCATCGTTGAGGATCTTGGTCAGGGCACTCAGTTGCTTGCAGGTGTGTTCGTCCTCCTGTCCAGCTTCCATTAGTCCAGCCAGGAGGAGCAACGTCTGATCCTCTAATGAGACGTTTTTGGTCTGGTCCGGGGGCAGCCCTGAAGAGGAAGAGGCCAACACCGCAGGATCGAATCCAGCTTCCGGAGGAGAAGCCATGGCTAACGAGCTCTGGTTCTGGATGGAAGGGAGGATGAAGCACCCGCGAAGAAAAGGAGGTCTGGTTGAAGGAGTGTTGGGGTTGAAGCACTGTACGATAGCTGTAGGGCTGAGGTCACGGGAACGCGTGAAGCAAGGACAGGGATGGATTGAGGAACTCGCGACGAGGGCGATTTTGTCGAGCACTTTCCCCGGGTAACTGTTGCGTGACATGCATATGTACAAGAGATTTCTCCTTGCAACGAACGGGAAAGAGACGGCCGTGGTCGCGTGGAATAGAAATGCTTAATAGCTGAATTTCCCCCCGACCTCCTGTAATGAAAGCTCCGTCCTTGTCGCCTCATAATCATTCCACAGTGCGTCACAGCCAGGCTGACATGCCTCGACCCGCCTCAACATGAACGCAATAGATGGCACAGATCATTACGAGGCTGCTGTTGAAGGTATTGGGATTCACTGCGCCGTAGGAAGCTTGAATGTCTCGTTGCTAATTCATCTTCAGGCCCTGCGCCATCGCTCCTCGTCATCGTCCTCGACACAAATCCCCACGCCTGGGCGCTTCTTGCCCCAACTCTCCCCCTCTCGAAAGCCATTGCGAACATCCTCGTCTTCATAAACGCGCATCTCGCCGTTAACAATGCAAATCAGGTTGCCGTGGTAGCAAGCCATTGCCATCGTGCAGTCTGGCTCTATCCTCGACCACCCACCGCCTCAGAAGATGTCGAAATGACCGAGGACCGACCACTCAATCTCGACGATGCGAACAAATACAGACCCTTTGCCCTCATCGAGGAGAGCTTGTTGGCCTCGCTCCGAGATTTGATATCGACTACAACAGAAAATGACATCTCTACCACAAATACCACCCAAATGGCTGGCGCTCTTACCCTTGCTCTATCGTACATCAACAAGGCAACGATTACATTCTCAGATATAGATACGAGCTCGAAGCCTACCTCGACTTCGCTCGAGAATTCTGAAAATACCAATGGTCTACAAAGTCGAATCTTGGTTGTTTCTGTGTCCGGTGATTTAGCCCATCAATATATTCCCATAATGAATACTACATTCGCAGCACAAAGGTTACGGATACCAATTGATATATTGAAACTGGCCGGCGATACGGTGTTTCTGCAGCAAGCCTCAGATACCACAAAGGGCATTTATATGCAATTACGAAGTCCCCAGGGCTTATTGCAATACCTCATGATGGCGTTTTTGCCAGACCAGACTAGCAGAAAACATTTGGTTGCTCCGACGCAAGAAGTAGTTGATTTTAGAGCTGCTTGCTTCTGCCACAGGAAGGTAGTGGATATTGGATTTGTGTGCAGTATATGCTTGAGCAGTGAGTTCTATTTTGGCGTTCTCATTGTGAAAGGGCTCAGTGCTAACAATTATAATAGTTTTCTGCTCACCACCCGAGGGAGCGATCTGCCTCACTTGCTCCACGCATCTTGCTCTGGGTGATTACGGGGCAAAGCCTGCCGTTGTCCCTCGAAAGAGGAAGAAAAAGCGCAGAGTCAACGGAGTGGACACTCCCAGCAGCAGAGTGGGAACACCGGCACCTGGCGAGTAAAAGCATCTATGGGTTCTAACGGCGTTTACGGGGCTCAATGATATCACCATGCTTCCTTGAATGCGCAGAGAAATTCAAGCGGGGCCGGTCATAGAAGGCTGATCAGGGCGATATAGCATCAACTATGATGTATTTTCTATTACTTATCCTTTATCTAGACCTCCGTGCTCTTTTTCTTGAGGCTTGGTGTGGAATATCTCTTTCTCCTCAACTCATCCTTTTCTTTTCGTCAATACAGCACTGTCATATTCCCCTGAACATACCCAACGACAACCCAATCCTTTACTACTGCTAACCCAGCCGCCAACTTCAACATTTGCTCCACTGTACAAGTCGTCAAAGCCATATAAGTATAACACTCCTTCTCCGGATCCGCTGGCATCACATTCTTTATTTGAAAACTTGATACTAGTCCAGAACTTGAATAATTACCATCTATAGCAACAGAAGTTTGACCTGTAGCGATATCTTTATGGAAAATTGCTCGATCAAAGATTCGGTATGCTGTTTCGGGCTGGTAGCAAGGGACGCCACGGGCAGCCTCGAAAACTCTGGAGAAAGAGAGACCGCCGTGTTGGCGAACAACCCTTCCGCTGTATGTTGCATTTGTGCTGATATTGGCGTACCCAGCACTTGCAAAGCCTGCAGAAATGGCTAAGTTGATGGCTAAACTGCTTTTTTCGCCTGACATCCCTATTGACAGTTAATGGTGTACAGCAAGATCAAGTTAGAGTCTTACAATTGCCAATGTTGTCTCGATCGCCGTACATGAAAGCTGCTTGAACCCCACAGTCTAGAAGGGAGCTCAGGATTTCAAGAAAGCCACCGCGAATAATATCGCCCTCTACCATAACTTCTTGAGTGTTGTTAGCGCGGCCTTGCCGAATATATTGAGCAGAATGGATCACCAGAAGAACAATTGAAACCTTTGGTGATGGCCTGACGAGACCAAATAAAAATAAATGTTCAATAATGACTCACACGAGCAGAGATGCCAATGATTCACGTACTGTGGATATCTCTTCTCGAAAGGCTCGGAGGAATTGTAGGGAAAAGACAGGGAGTGCCTTGCACCATTATTTGGGACGGTTTTACGAGGCCAGACGAAAATAAGTGGTCAATAATAACTCACAAGAGCAGAGACAATAACAGCAAGGTTATATCAATGATTCACGTACTGTGGATATCTCTTCTCCAAAGGCTCGGGAAAAGTGTAAAAAAAAGACAGGAAGTGCCTTGCACCTTTACTTAGAACGAGTTGGGGGTCGCAAGATGTTATTTTAGAAAAGGGCCTCTGGACTTACGATTATATACCACCATATTCTGGTAGGTGAAGTTTAGCGGGACACCAAGAGTAGCCTGAACCCAGTGTTGATTCAAAAAGCCGATTTTGTACTTGTACAGCGTTGGTTCCGCAGTTATTCGGGTCATATATTGCAGCAAGCCCTTGACATTCTCGAACAAGAGCCGTACATGCTGTGAGGTTTTTCATAGCAGATTCGTAATCACTGCTCGAAATTGCTTGGAAACTGTAAGTGTTATTGTATGCCATGTGGGGATACGAAGTAACCGTGACCAGGAAGTCAGTCCCACCGTTTTGGATCCCAACTGTATCGATCTCGATGGCCATGGCGCCCTTGAGAGATCCATTGCTGATTTTGTCATTTTGCTACTGGATAAAGCCGGTAAGTCCGGGCCCCCAGTGACCTCTGTACGACTCGGGCCATATGCTGAGTTTATTTTTGGGTGATTTGTACATTAGAAAGCTGGGTTTCCTTTAGTCAATTATGTGAAATGCTCGGGAGGAGGGGACTTACTCGCATAGCCACGTTTGAAGAAAGCTCCAAACAGCTGGTACGGCATTGCCAGTAGAATATACAACGTTACTTGAATTCAAAGATGGGAAAGTTCCCACAAACAAAGTGTCATTCTGTTCTGGAATACTAGAAACAGAGAAGTCGGAAATGACGGGCCGAAGAGATGTCGATAAGATGTTAAAAGTGCCATTGGCAAGCGTATCGTAAGAGAATCCCACCTGAACAGGCTGATCAATGTAGAGCATATTGACTTTGTTGTTCCAAGACCAAGGGTTCAGTTGAGTAGAATTTGAATCTCCCAAGACGATACATGGTCCGTTTTCTCCCAAGGTGTCTGTGGTTGAGGATGCTCCTGGACCGCCGTTCAACCAAATAGCTAGTGGCGCGTCTTGAGGATTTACTCGAGACTCAAAGAACCAGAAAAACATGTTGATGGGATATTCCCGAGATACCAAGGTATCAGGGGGAAGGTGAACATATCCGCTGTAGGACCGGACGTCTGGAGTGGTCTCGCATATGAAAGTCTGTAGATAACTCAGAAATGCGGCAGATGTACTGTATTTGATAAAACTCGCCTCCTTATAGGAAATGGTAACATTCTCGTAAAACTTCGACTTGAGAATATTGACTCCTACTGGTTCCGGGGGGAACTGGGATGAGACCATAAATGGCAATATGGAAACCGCGCAAAGAGATGAAAACAACATATTTCAAGAGATCATAAGGACGGCGTGAGTGAGAGGGTTTATGATGAAACGAAGCAAGAATAATGATTGAAAAACTGTGGAGTGTTCTTCGGTTTAAGTAGCATGACAGGTAGAAAATGTTGCTATTTCTCATTGGCTACTATTCAAAAATAGATTATAGACTCGTACACTTATCTTTGCGATTTCCACTCTGGGTCCTTAGTTTGTATACGTTTTTTGGCGTTCACCTTTCACTCGAATATGAATACGTGAAGCCCGGGCCAAGTGCTGAATGGACCAATCAGACGACAATTTATACACTTTCAGGTGGATCATCGCTCTGGCCATGGCAAAGATTTCTTTCATACCTTCTGTCAATCAACTCATACTCCTTCAACTCTTGGATCTGATGCTTCGCCACATTCTCAACCGACATCATCTTCTTGTCTGGACGTTGAGGTACTCACAGTAGGATAGCGACCCACAAATATTGTATTAATTAATATCTTTTCGTATTAATAAGCATCCTTTTGTAATATTTCGCCGAATAGAGGTGAGTGATTTTGCTCCTGTGATGTATTCTTAACACTACCTAGAAAGGTTGAATACGGCGTACGGCCCTCAGCAAAAGTCTAGCCGAGTAGGAGGTGAACTCGAAGAAGCTGATGCTCGGAGAATTAATAAAGTCGTGCACGGATCAGCCTCGGCCTAAAGTCGCCGAAGTGTCGAAAACATCTCGAATTCGAAGCGTATTTTTGTACAACATCAACGCCAAAGCTATCACAATGAAACCCTCATCCCAAACCACCTTCTTGAACGGTGCAAAAGCCTTCGGACCCTGCACTCGCACCCTCAGACCACAGTTCTATATCCAGCGCAACCTTCACACCTCGCCACCGAATCCCGCAACTGTAGCACCCATCACTGCATCCGGTCCACCACCCACTGCTCCAGTCCCCAGTGCCGACCATGTCGACTCTCGGGTTTCGCGCCGGCGGAAGCAAGCTGAATTGTTGAAAAGGGGGCAGGATTTGAGAAACGTGGCAAGCGGGAAGGGGGGAGGGACCGCGAAGATGAAGAGGTTTTGGAAGGAAGTACATGTTAAACATTCGGACGGTACGGTTTCGTTCCATTGGGCCCAAGCAATTTAGCTAACATGCTGGGAACAGAGGGGCTGCAAATTCACCTCGACAAACGACCTGTTCGCCGGCCGACGAAAGAAGTGCTCGTTGTCCCCCATCACAAACCACATCTTGCCTCTGCTATAGCTCTCGAATGGGACCTCCTGGTCTCTGCACAGCAAGCTTTAATGCACCATCTTATTCCCCTCACCTCTTTGGTGTCTCGCGCTCTCGACATTGCTGATGAGGATGCGGCGGGTGGCGGACCGATTCGAGAAAATATTGTGAAGACTGTGATGCGGTATCTAGACACCGACTCCTTACTCTGCTGGGCCCCCGAAGCAGAGGCAGATCCACCAGGGTATGAGGTGCATGTTGAACGAACAGAAAGTCTGAGATCTATACAGAAGAGGACAGCGCAGCCTATTATATCATTTTTGACCCAGAGGGTATGGCCTGGTATTGAAATCGTGCCAGTCCTGGATTCGAACAGCATTTTCCCGAGAAGTCAGCCTCAGATGACGAAAGATGTTATCAGAGGTTGGGTCAGTGGCCTTCCAGCTTTCGAGCTTGCCGGACTGGAAAGAGGTGTGTTGGCAGGAAAGGGGCTGCTAGGTGCTGTAAGATTATTAGTTGAATGGAGTACGGAGCTGGCACACCTGCGGGATGATACGGCAGAAAAGAAGTTTGACGTTGAGGAAGCTGCAAAAGCCGCAAGCTTAGAGGTTGATTGGCAAACAGGAATGTGGGGTGAGGTGGAGGATACTCACGATGTGGATAAAGAAGATGTACGAAGACAATTGGGAAGTGTAATTCTGTTAGTCTCTGGCGAAAAACCTTGAGACGTATATAAGCGAGATATGTGTTACAATATGTATATTCTACTTTTCAAGTGCTCTATGTTAGGTGTGACACAGTGTTTATTCCTTGCGTGACTTCGTTCACCGAATAATAAGTATACTCCGGAGGTAAATACATCAGTCCATAGACTACGGTCGAGCGTTGAAACTGAAGACCCAACGAGTAATCCGAGGAATTGAGACGGTATTTACTTATTGAAACTCTTGGCATTATCAATTATAGTCAACTTGGTATTTCGAGAGCGGCGATAAATGTCAAACTCGCCTTCCAGAGACGCCATGTCTTCAAAGAGCCGCCCTCCTAATGCCACATGAACTCTATCCCAAAACGCCTAGCCGTAATGCATAACCCATCTATATTCAAATCTTCCAATTCTTCAATGCCTATCTCTGCTCTGCAAAATATGCAGTCTTCTTCTTTCATCAGTATCACCTGTATGTACAAGTGGGGGAGGATGTATAGGGGTGAATCCCAAGCTCGACATCGGATTTCTCGCCGTAGCGTTAACTGTGCCATCACTTCCTGGACTTTCATTTCCGTTAGTATGAGGACGAGTGAATCTACGTTCAGGACTAGGTGGTGCCGAAATAGCAGCATCGTAGTTGGGTAGAGCATCATTATAGCTCATACCTCTCACTGGCGTTTTAACGGCAGTTGAATACGATGGTACTTTAGTTAAATCCCCAAGCTCCGAAAAATCGATATGCTCCGGTGTATGCTGACCACTGGTCATATTGGATGCGGTGAGACGATGTTCCTCCTCCTCGCTGGTCCGGCGTGACAATGGGTTGCTTGTCTGTCCTGAATGGCTCTGGGCGTGACTGTGGGATCCGAAATACCCCGGTTCTCCATCGTGGTGAGGTTGTGAGTGTGGGGTATTTGTCCCTGAGCCCGAGCCAGGATGCCGCCTCAAGAAACTGCTATTGCGTGATCCAGCATTTAGATTTTGAAGTCTGGAGGACAAGGCTGCTGGAGGCACTGCACCGGCCGGATGAACCGCTCCATCCATAGAGGAAAGATTTTCAGACGAGCCAGTCCTCGATTGGGCATAAAACGGGGTGTTCATTCCGGACTGAGGTGCAGGAGTCATATAACCCGTCTGGTCCATATCTGCGTAAAGCTGGTCTAGGACGTGCTCTCCGTAGAGAGGAGGAGCGTGCTGTACTATATTTGTAGACTGAGTACTCATCGGCGTTTGATCCACAAGACACCCATCTGCAGTCAGAGGCATATTAGGAGAAATAAAAATTGTTACTGGTAGTGTAGCCCGGAGCTAGCCTGATTAGTTTATGTTGAACCGCATTGTTATCAATAAACTTACTTCGGAAATGTGCCCGTCTGGATTGTGCAAGGCAATATTAAATTTCACCTTGTGTCGGATTTTAATGCCATGGACATCAACGTCTTGTAAACATCGACTCAATCTTTTCGGTAACGGCATCATCTCTTTCAATGTGTACCCATCCTGGCCATTATCATCTAGCATGTCGTGATAATTTTCATCCTTCAGCTCAAAAGTCCACGTATCAACATCCCGATGGTGTTTATAGCATCTCTCCGAATGCGCAGTTGCGCCTGGAAGTGTAAACTCGTGGCTCTCGACCAACTGGCATCTGATTGTGCCTATTCTTAGCCCTTTGAGTAGCGATGTGAATCTCATTTCGATATTGATGGCTGTGCCAAAAATAATAGCTTTCTGAGGAATCACCAGCTGATACTCGATCTTATTTGGCCACACATTTTCAACGGTCATGGCATGAGCCAATTCTAGTGCAGCTGGGTCCAACGTACGGACCACACGAACCGGTTTCCAGGCGTGTAAGTCATATGCTAACTTTCCTCTTGCAACAGTTGCTTTCAGCTTGTATACAATGTGACTGTCGGGCAATCCCTCTACACTTTCGGGCATAGAACCCGGTATAACCAATTCGAATGGCCATTCGTAGTTTCCAGCAGGGAGGAGTGTACCACGGGAGGAGGAGCCAGGACCCACGAACGGTGCCCATCTGTGATTGAATATTTCGGTAGTTTTATCAACTCGATTGCTCGAGACTCCCGTCGCGGTAATACGCTGGTCGTTCCATCTGCGGAGTAAAATGTTAGTACTCTGCTGTTCAACTCGCAGAAAGGTTCTAAGCTTACCCAATTTTTAATTGTCCCGTCATTCGCAGGTGCACATCTTCGACTTTCAAAGCAGCTGGAAGACACAAAACAACCACGCCTTTCAACATCTGACTCGAAGCCTCGCTTTCTGCCCCGCGGAGGACAATGATATCATTTTCGAGCCTGAAATTTGTTAGGCCATCGCTTTGGAAGTCGATGTATAGAAGTTTACCGAATCTCGAACAAAGTCGCACTGGTCTTGCCAGTGACATTTCCAAAGGGGTTGAAACTAGGCATTATGAAGGGCTATAGCATTTGGCAAAGTAAAAAATAAGGCAAAAGTGAGCAAGAATGCAAAACGCTTTTTCAGCGACAGCGAAAGGCTCCGGTGTTAAGGTCGAGTGGAACGAGGACAGCGCGAGTCAAGCCGCAAAAGACGTTGATGGCTGATTCAGGGACTGTTCACGAGTCTTTGTCAAAGGTTCTTGTTTGGCTGCACAAATCAAATTCTGCCTTCTCAGTAATAAGCAGTCGCCGCCCACGCCAGGCCCAGAAAAGCCCACTTTATATTCGGGCGATGCTGGGACTCAGCGATAGGAGTCGTCTGCCGTCGACTGGCTGAAGAGGACGAGGACGAGGACGAGGATGGCAGGTTCCTGCTCCAGGCTTGTCAGGGCAAGTTTCGCAGGTTCCTAGGTCCTTAGCCTCCTGTGAATCTTCGATATCGCTCTCTCGCCCCGTCCGCCTACAGTAGACCCGGCATGTGGGCGCTAGAGAACGTAGTGGGGGTTCTGCGTGCGGTTTTTAGAAGGGTTTTGCAAGTGCCAAGTCTGAGAGCCTCCCGGGTCCCAACACCAACGGCCCGTACTGTTCTGTTCTGCTCTGCTCTGCCTCTCGAGAGTCGAGTCGAGTCTCGCGGTGCTGTGTTGGTGTGTTGGTGTGTGGCCTGTGTTTTCACGTAAGAATACAACGCAGTGCTGTGTGTCCTTTCGCTCTCAAATCCCACGCGGCGGTGGTGATGTTATACTCCCACCTCTGCTGAGTGACTGCTGGATTCTGGATGCTGGATTTCGCGCCACGCCACGCCGGTGGACTCCTCGGGTCACTTACCTTGCACCTTGCACCGATCGGATCAGATCCAAAGTTCAAAGTGGCATGTCCATGTGTCAATCATGCCCCTGCATAAGCCGCCGTGTGGAAGAGGAAGAGGAAGACGCCATTCTTCCGCTTCCTGAAAGTTCAGACGCCTCCAAAGCGCTGCAATCGCCGGAATCCCAATAAGAATTACCCATGGCCAACGCTCCGAGATCGCGCCCCTCCTCCCGCAGACAACACCGCACCGTCTCTCCGGCGTGCGTTGCCGCCGTCAAAGCATCACTGTTGTGGCTGAGCACCGAACAGACTGAAGAGAGGTCTGCAACAAAGCCAACAATGCCAACAAAGATTTCAGTCCGAGAAGGAGCCGGTTTGCTGTAGGAGAGAGGAGAGGTTCTTGCAAGTTGCGTCATGATTTTGACGATTTGGGACAGGTAAGACAGAAGATGCATGTCGTCGTGCATGGAAAATTCTTGCGATAAGGATAAGATACGGTAATCGCATGAGCTGAAACCGCCTCATCGAACTCCACTTTGATATCCACTGGAGTGAAACAATCCACATGTGGTTCAATCTGTTACCTACGGAGGTATAGTAGGTTGTACCGATAGCTTTGTACCTCAGAGTCTAGACAATTCTAGACAGAAGAGTGCTTACCAAAGATTCAGAAGTTTACTGAGCTGTAGACCTACAGTATTACTATCCCCCCCCTTGAATAAAGGTTATTTTGCCACTTTAGTCGCCACTTTTGCGAGACTCCTTCTCACTCCACTTATAACTCCACCACAGCTCCTACTGCCTCCTAATTTGGGA
Source organism: Cudoniella acicularis (assembly GCA_013054445.1). NCBI lineage: Eukaryota > Fungi > Ascomycota > Leotiomycetes > Helotiales > Helotiaceae > Cudoniella > Cudoniella acicularis. The sequence continues at coordinate 7,743 of JAAMPI010000708.1, read as the reverse complement.
GCTTCGCAGTCAATATACTCGTTCATTCGTGCCTGCTAGCTATAAGAGCCTCAATCTGGTACCTGATCACGCAAAAAGTGGACTGTAAACAGGTGGTGATAAAGTGGCGACCAAAGTGGCAAAATAACCTTTATTCAAGGGGGGAGGATAGTACATATAATAAAGCCGTATAACTGAGAAATTCGTAAATGAGGAATTTTCACCATGATCTACCTACTATCCCCCCCCTCCCCCCCCTGAATAGTTGTTATTTTGCCACTTTGGCTGCCACTTTATCACCACCTAAAGCACTCCACTTATAGTTCCACTGCCTGCCTCTTCACCTCTTTCGCGAGTACTATAGGAGACAAGTATCATTAATTTTTAGGCGGTCGGAAAGTTCTGGAAAAGAAGGGTAAATAAACCTTCCCTTTATTAAAGGATCCTATTAAAGGAATAGGATTTATATATATTTTAAGTATATAATTACAGGGTAAAACGAATCGTAGGGATAGCTTCAATTGTGTCAGTATTGCCTTTCTAGGCGACTCTAGACAGAAATCAGGTGCCTGGTGGAGAGAGAAGTGGGGTGCAACAAGGTGATATTACAGTGGCAAGCAAAGTGGCAAAATAACCATTATTCAGGGGGGGGGATAGTAGATATACGCAGGTATTTTTCTGCGTTTTTTAACAACAAACCGAAAGGGTTCTAGTCCAATAAACACTCAATACCACGTGACTGTAGTTACTTGTAACAAAGTTGGATCCACATCCACATGGGAAAGTAAGATAGGCTTGGCGGAAAAAGAGCAGTTGGTTCTTACATTGCTTGATTTGTGCCTGTTGAGGGGGTTGAAAGCATCTACCTCTGGGCACATTTGCCTCAGCGTGCTTTGCGCATGTGGTATGGACGAGGTGGTGGCTAATCGCAGGACACCTTCTCAAGCAAGTCTGAGGCAAAGGCAATTTCTTGCTGTCGATTTGAAAAGATCTCTTGCGGTTGTTCCGAGTTCAATTTGCCAGACGGACGAACTTCCCTCCATATCGGCCGAGGCAAAACACCCTCACCGCACTCACCGCCCTCGCTCCACAGCCAATCACGGCGTGAAGAGCTATGGCAAAATCCTCAAGGGCTGGAGGACAGGCAAAGACAGCAAATCAACATCCTAGTGACAATACAGGCATGAACACCAAATCAGAATTTCGGAGACTCGGAAGAGACTCGTAATCCGCGAGACAGTCCATAACTTATGAATACTTCCTTCCTCCCACCTATGAGTCTTCTGACCTACTTCTGAGCTTTCCTTTCAGCTCCTCAGCTCCTCAGCTCGTCATCTGCACGCTATATCCCCCTTTTTTTTGTTTTTTCCATGCCCTTGGTTGATTCGAAAACAATCGCTTGCTTTTCGCCCTCAAGTCTTTCCCTCGAGTGAGAGCAACGGCAACGACAATGGTGGGCCTGAAATCCATCGTCGCAGGCCTTCTAGCGTTGGCCTTCGCGACCAGATGGCTGATCCGCTACGTCTCAATCGTGCGCTTCAAGAGGAAACATGGATGCAAATCGGAAGTTCGCATACCTCAAGTAGAGCGCATAATCGGATATGATTTGTTCAAAATCCAAATGCAAGCCAGCAAAGACAAGAAAATCATAGAAGTCAGCAGGAAGCGATTTGAAAACTTCGGCAACACATGGTCTGGCTCTATGATGGGCCAACGCTTTTTCAACACCATTGAAATGGAGAACGTCAAGACGGTCCTTGCAACAAATTTTCGTGACTTTGGTCTCGGGCAGCGTCAGGAATCGTTTGGTCCTTTATTGGGCCAGGGTATTTTTACAACTGGTATGAGTCGTCTTACACCATGTTCATCTTAATATTGACGTTGGTGTAGATGGTGTGCAATGGGAGCATTCAAGGGTAATTTATATTGAATTTTTGTGTGACGCATCAGTACTGACCGTGAGCACTAGGCCCTAGTTAGACCAAATTTCACCAGAGCTCAAGTTGCCGATCTTGACACATTCGAAACACATATCCTCCAGTTCATCTCCAAAATTCCCAAAGATGGCTCGACAGTGGATCTTCAAACGCTATTTTTCCAGTTGACACTTGACTCCGCAACCGAATTTCTGTTTGGAGCATCAGTTAATTCCCTCAGCAGCAAAGAAGGCTCAGAGCAGGAGAAATTCGGCAAGCAGTTCGATCTCGCACAGTCTAAACTTGGTAGACGAAGCCGTTTGGGAAAATTATCCTTCCTGTTCCGCGATAAAGAGTTTGATCAGGCTTGCAGGGACGTCCACGTGTTTGTTGATAAAATCATTGCCGATGCGCTTGAAAAGGCCCAGCCTCATGATATTGAGAAATCAATTGATAGTACGGGGGAGCCGTGGCGATATATTTTCTTAACTGAAATGCTAAATTCGACGCGGGATCCAAAACGGCTGAGAGACGAACTCCTTAATATTCTTCTTGCAGGACGGGACACAACCGCCAGTCTCCTAAGCCACTCATTTCACCTTCTTGCTCGTCGTCCAGACATCTTCAATAAGCTCAAAGCTGAAATCAGCAATGAGCTTCACGGCGAAAAGCCAAATTACGAAACTCTTCGCAACCTCAAATATCTGAAATATTTCCTCAACGAAGGTGAGCACTTGGCTCGCAATAAGATTTGATTTTTGACTGATCAACGCAGCGCTTCGGCTCTATCCTGTTGTCCCAGCTAATGGCCGCTTTGCCGTCCGCGATACTACAATTCCACTTGGAGGCGGGCCAGATGGCAAGTCCCCAATCATGATCCCAAAAGGAACGGTAGTCGCCTACTCTGTCTATTCCATGCACCGCCGGAAGGACATTTACGGACCTGATGCTTTAGAATTTCGCCCTGAGAGATGGGCCCCTGAGGAAGGTTTAAGGCCAGGGTGGGGATATCTGCCTTTTAATGGAGGTCCTCGAATTTGTGTTGGACAGCAATTCGCCTTGACAGAAGCGAGCTATACAATCGTGAGGTTGTTGCAAGAGTTTTCAGCTATTGAGAACAGAGACGAGACGCCATGGCAAGAAAATCTTTCTTTGACGATGTCTTGTGGCAGAGGGGTCAAAGTTGCTTTGGTTCCAAAATAAATCGCTCTAGCCTGCGTTGTCGCCTGCGATGGTCTTTTCTTTACGAATATTCCCCCGGGATCGGAGTTCGTGTCTATATTGCAAAGATAGTTGAATAGGTCTAAAAATATAATGAAAGCTCCTCTCAGAAGATTTTTCTACCTCACCCGTTCCTGAAGAGTAAAATCCCACCTTCACATGTGAGGTTTTACCAAATGGTCCGACTGAGAATTAAGGCCTTCAAACGCATGTGACAGAGAGAGAGATTTAAGCCTTGGAGAGAAACCATAGTCAGCTTTTTTCTCCCTTTTTTATATCGTGCTTCTTCCTCCTCTCTGGAAAAGAGGTTTGAATTAGGAGAGGAACTCATTTGAGAAGAGCTTAGAAAACGCAAACACGTAGCAGGTAAAGGGATCCCTACCGTCGATAAGGCAGCAAAAACCTCCTCCGCAGTTAGAAACCCCATGATGATTGGCGCTTAACTCGTAAAGAGTAATACCTTTAATAAATTGTAACGTTAGGCTGGATCAAATAAAGTGGTTCGTTTCCCCACGTCTTTCCTTCGCATCGTATGGCGACGTAGGTGGCTGACTGCAAGACATGAGGTAAACGATCGGCCGATGTACACACCTGCGCATTGCAACAAAACTTCTTTCGCGGGCTGAAAATAGAACTCACAACGCGATAAGCCGAAGCCCCTGTTGCACCCGGGGAGCGAGCACCACCAGCTGGCCGTGTGCTTCGTGGCATCGTGGGTTGTGGGTGTGAGGTCGTCAAATCAGAAGGGAGATGGATGACCCGAGGAAAATTGATTGCAGAGAACGCGAGTGTGATTCGCGAGCATAATTGGAGTTGGGAGGAGGAAAGCGACAGAATTATCCAAAACACTTATAACGAGATTCCCCACGACGCCCGCGATGCGCCATTGAAAGAATAACGCGCCGAGGAAGAGGGGCGGGGAGACGAAGGAATCGAGGATGTCGACGCCGTCGGATGGGACGAGCCAGCTGAAGGGTGCGAAGGGGTAGATCACGGTGAGGAGGCCGGCCATGAGGAAGACGGAGGAGATGCGGCGGATGGCCATTTCGTTTTTGGAGGGGAGCGCTGACCAGGCGCGGGATTCGTTGGGGGTTGCGCGTTGAACCATTTTCGCGATTTTTATATACTGAGTACTGGTATGGTGGAGATAGTAGTTTGAGGAGATAATGTTCGAAGACGGGTTGGCAGAGAGGGAGGTTTTTACACGTTTGTCGGAAGGGAAAGAGGTGGCAACAAGTGGATGTTAACACGATGTTCAACACGAGGGGCAATAAAGAGGATGCGCTCGTTGCCTGCCTAGGAGTTTGAAGCTGCCTGGGTATGAAATTTGACAAACCTCTTGGCTCGACGCCGTCGGCGGCGCAGGCAGAGGCGGTGCACGGATTGAGGTTAGTCGCCATCTTTTTATTGGCAGGGGAAACAGGCGAGAATGTTTCAGGGGGGATATCAGGCTCACTAGCTGCAGCTGAATCCTGTTTAATATACTCCGCGGACGACCTCAGTTTGTCCGCTTTCTTATTTTCTTACTTTTTATTTGATGCAGATTTACGTTGCAAGCGCTTCGATTCAGGAACAAGTTGGGTATCGACCAATAGACGCTGAGTGCCTGGGCTGTTGTGAACCCCACTTAGTCTGAAAACTCCAATTTTAGGGAATCACGTGCTTCACCTCGTCAATTCCCGAGGCATTCAAGGCAAGACATTATCCTACGGCCTTCGTATTTATATGTTTGTTCAGTTTTTTTTTTATTCTATCAGAATGTGATTAATACTCGTTTTACAATCCATGAAGAGTCTGTACTCCGTCACTTGGCTGTTTATTTCCATCGCCCATCTCCCAGTGGAAAGGGGGTTTCCAACCTAGCGCTATTGAACACAACGCTCCTCGCTGTGTATATACCGTATAGATTGGCGAGAGTCGGTTTGCACGGTATTTAAGCCTTTGGAGTACAGATGAGACGAAAGGCTTAATAGGGCTATCGACTTTCTAAATATCTTTATATCTATGAATAATTGAGTAGTACAATTACCTAGATAGTAGGTGCCTCTATATTCGCGAGTCGAGAACGGAAACATTCACCCTCTGTATTAGGTATAATAAAAGTGAGCAGGGTCATTGAAACATTTCAAAGTCGCACATTTTCGCCCACGACACTTCATCTAAGCAGCCCTGAATCCAAAATCCATCCTTGCCTCTCCAGGTCAAAATACCATCCGCAAAAAACAACCCCGACAACTTCAGCATCGGGCAAACTTTCACACCAACCTGTACAAACACAGGCTTATTTCTTCGTCCTTCCCCAGAAGCAAATTCCAAGTCGTACAGCGCCAAATTAGTCCACGAACTAACTGCCACATTCGGTTCACGACAACCCCAATCTCTCGGTCCCATCGGCGTGTCTCGCACATGCTCATGCTGCTGGAGAATCTGCCTCACTGGCTCAAGTCTCCGCGCATCTACAATCGCTGCACGAATATGATTAGCAGCGGCGAGGATTGCAGAGTGTTCAGACAGGCTCGAGGCCTCAAGATCTGGAAGTGTGATAACGAGCCACGGATTGTGGAATTCCGGGTCATTTTCCAGTAATCTCGCGATATTCATGATGAAAGAGAAATTTGGCGGTCCCGATCCTTGGTTTTTGGTAAGTTGGGATATATCTGGCATTGTAGCCTGACCATAATTATGATGATCAGCAAGCAGTTTCATGTGGAAGAGATGTTGGCAAATACAAACATTGTGGATCCATGCCATAAGCAAGTCATGTCTAGTGACTCTGATTGCTTCCCCCTCTGCATCTTTTGCCAATCTGTCGATGACGAAATCAGGTATCATGGTAGTCTTCTCAACTCTCTTCGGTCCATGACTACCCCACTGGTTTTTATGCTGTCTCCAGCCCCCCGTGAGTAAAGAGCTCCACCCGTGTGCGAAGAATGCTTTGTGTCGTTCAGAAGCTGGCTCTAGAGGTGATGAAATAGAATTTGTTCCTGTTTCCTCGCGTAATTCTAGTGGCGACCTTGGACCTAGTGGTGGTATAGTCTTGCTGTCTAGAAGTGCACAGTATGCATTTGCTATCCGATACACACCTGTCGAACACACAACTCAGCTTTTTTGTAAATTTCAATGCGGAGATAGGTGAGCATAGACATACCGTTTGCGTCACAAAATGGATGTTGAACAGTAAAGTGGATGAGACACGCATCAATCAGGGAAACGACATGAATTATTAAAGCTCGGGGAAAGAATTGATCTTTCCAGCTCTCTTCAAAAGACACGAGGTGATTGAGCACTGTCGAGTCGATCAGGTGCGTTGTACTTATATCTTGCAGGTACGGAAGCGCTTCTTTTAGTGTTTTATCGAGGGTTTTCGATTTCCACATCCCCTGGAGTTCGGGGTCTGGACTTGGTATGAATTCTGTTCTCTATAAATCAAACCACTTGTTAGTCTTTCCATCTTTTCTTTCTTGTAGAGAGGCCATTTCTCATAGTGAAATTCATCTGGTCGCTGAGGACTGGCCATGTCGCTACCAAAGCCAAGGCCGCCGATTTCAGCGCTGGGATGTCGAAGACTTGGTGGAGAACTAAGGAGAGTTGGAGTTCGATAAATCGAGCTGCCCCGAGGTCAAGATTATGTAGCGGTGTACTACTCATTGTGAAGTTTATTCTGTGAAAGTTGAATGGCCGGGGGCAGAACCGACGAGCCGTGAGGATAAGTGGAACTTCCAAAATTGTTTCTTTGCAGGTGTGTGTTGATTGCCGGCATACAGTGCATGCTTTACCGACTAACATACGTGGCTCTGAAGTCCGCCACTCGATTTCCGAATGATGCGGCAACAATACGCTAAGCGTGGGAATTTTTCTGCTACTGTGTGACTTCTGGCGCTTTTAAAAACACCATCTTTGAAATGTTTCACCTACATGCCGGTATGCCCGACCGGGATGGCTTGATGCAGAAATACATGTACGTACAAGTACACCGAGTGTTGAAATGCTTCCCGGAGAGGTCCTCCGCCACGCCTCCTGAGTAGCTAAGCGAAGTCGGAAAGGCCAACGATAGAGCGGTTTCAAAATTCGATAGTTTGGACGAGGATAGCTAAGGTCGGCTTTGGTACCGGAGAGCTAAAGAGGAGTGAGTGGTTTGGCCAGGTGCTGAACACGTCAGCTAGTGCACTGTGCAATAGATGCCGGAGGTTTCTTTTGCTCTGATGCAGTGATGAGGTGTGGAGAAACAGTACAGCAACTCAATGCTGTTGTTCGGAATGGAAGATGAAGCAGAGATATGCACCTGTTTCAACGCTTCCTATGTGCAGTATTATCTAGAGTAATGTTTGTAACTAATCGTTCTGGTTGGATTTTTATTATACAACATTACGGGAAGATAGGTAGAGTTGTTTAACCAGAATAATCATCTTATTCTGCGTACTTGCCAAGCTACAGCGCATGTGACCCCTCGCTGCTTTTCTTACCCTCGCCTTACCTCTATTTACTACCCCCTAGTAGCTTGAAACTCGTAGTCACCCTTTTATACCTTTAAGATAGGTCCTATTCTAGTAATACTATTAAGAATATCAACTCCTAGTAAATAGGTCCCTAATAATTAGAATAAGCTCTCTATTACTAGAATAGCTTA
>JAAMPI010000707.1:0-27757 GCA_013054445.1 Cudoniella acicularis | reverse complement strand
GATATGTTGCCTCGGGAGTGGATGGATAGGACGTTGGCTGTTTGGATGGAGGGGATGAGAGCGGTGGCCAGTGAGTTGGGAGAGGCAGATGCCGGGTTTGAGGTTTGTGATGGGGTTGGACGAGGTGTGAGTTTTGTGGAAGCGACCAAATAGGGACGACGAGTGTTGCAATGGACCCTGCTCTTTAATTTCAGATTGATTGTAAATTGTCACGATACCCTCACGACATGTGACCATACATATCAAGAGCTAGTGTCATTCGGGTTAGCGTCTTTTGTACCGAAGGCTCTCACAGTATTTGGCGCACGTGTTCTGTATTCTAGAGAATTGAGCCTACTTCACACCACTGAGTCAACCTTCGTATCTTAACACAAATTCCCAGTGCCGCACTGCGAGGTGCTCAATCAAGAACGAAGCAAAAGAATCTACAGATAATGGTAAATAGGCTCATTTTATGATCACATCTATTACCCCTAACGCGACCTAATCATGGAGTATACTCCTTCGCCATCTTAACCGCCAACGCCCTCCCAATAACCAACTGCCCAGTCAACCTCCAAGGATAATCAAACTTATCCAGAAAAACTTCACAAACCTGTATAACACCCGCTTCCACAAACTCCTTATCCCCGAGCACCTTTTCCAACTCCTCCACACTCCTACAACTATAACTCCTCCCCTTTACCCCCGTCTCCTCCCTCGCACCGAAAAACTCCAACATAGCCCCATGATCCCAAAGCATACTAACATCATTGTACCCCTGCTTCGGCCCATTAATTGCCCTCTCAATACTATACCCGCCATTATTTATCACGAAAATAATCGGTGTGTATCCAAAGCGGATATAAGAGCCGATTTCTTGTACAGTCATCTGTAAGGAGCCTTCGCCAACGAGGAGGATGATGCGAGAGGAGTGAGGTAAAGTGGAGGCAGCGACGCATGCACCGAGGCAGGCACCCACCGTGTAGCCGATTGAGGACCAGAAGGTTTGCGTTATGTAGGCGGTGGAGGGCGGGAAGAAGGCGTCGGGCATGCCGAATTGGGCGGTTCCGGATTCGGCGAGCACGATATCGTGGGGGCGGAGGAAGCGGCCGAGGCGTTGCCAGAGGTAGTCTTGTTTTATGGGGCCAGATTTGAGGTCCATTAGGAGGGTTTGCTTCATATTATAATTAGTAATTCCATCCAACGTATGTCTCTAGGGACAAGAATTTTCATACCTCAATTTTAGTCCGGAATTGAGCACGCGGGACGTTATATCTCGCGGGCTCTTTTTCCAGTTCTTCAACGAGCCGTTTTAAAATGGGCAGGAAATGGACGTCGGGGTAGAGTTTATCGTGGATCTTGCAGTAATCATGCCCGAGGTAGATGAGTTGGCTGTCTTGGATGTTTCTGCTGAAGCCGCCTGTGTTGGAGTCGGAGAGGAGGGGGCCGATGTTGAGCACTAGGTCTGAGTCTTCGACGCCTTTGGCTACGCCTTCGAATGACACTGCATTCAATTATCGTTAGTAAGAATTATTTGAAAAAACGGAAGTGGTATAGAAATTTACCGGAGCCGTTGTAAAGCCCATTATAACAAGGATGCGTCTCATCCACAATCCCTTTCCCAAGCGGGGTGGCATATGCAGGAAAACGCGTCACATCCACCAACTTCTGCGTTAATTCCTTCCCACCATGGCGAATCGCAAGTACATCCCCAAGAACACACGGATTCTTCGCTTTTTTAATAGCCTCAAGCGTCACTCTCACAACTTCATCCTCAACATTCGCATCGCTGTTCCGCACAGTGGTATCGAGAGGAGTTTCCAAATGACCGGCGTCTAATGGTAGACTAGCAACATCGAGTGGAACGTAAATGTAGACTGGGAGTCTACTCTTCACACAGGCTTCGATCACTCGATCGATTTCTTGAGCCGTGTTTTCGCCGCCCATTAGGACCGTGTGCATTTTACGGATGGGTTCGCTCATTTTTACGTAGATGGCTTGGTCCATGCCAGGTTCGAAGGTGTGATGAATGAGAAGGCGTGCTTTTTGAACTATTCATTTCCCATCAACTTGTTATCTCTGAAGAGATTTTGGGAATTAATGAGGACTTTCTCACCGGATCTCGACGGCATCCCAACAATATGGATCATGCCAGCATGCTCTGCATACGCCCCAGCAACACCATTCATGGCAGAAAGCTCACCTACCGCATAAGTGGTAACCAGCACGCCGGGTAAGCCCTTGATGCGTGCGTAACCATCAGCGGCGTAGGCGGCGTTGAGTTCGTTGCATGCTCCTAGCCACTTGAGGTCTGGGAGTTTGAAGAGTTCATCCAGGAGGGCAACTGTGAAATGTTAGTATTATTTCGATCATTTTTGAGAGTTTAGAAGAAAAATGAGAGATTGGGAGTGAGGTTGCGGGGTATGAACTCACGGTTGAAATCGCCGGGTACACCAAAGATGTGCTCAATTCCCAGTTGTGCAATTCTCTTGAAGAGGTACTGGCCCATGGAAATTGATCCCGCCATTTTGATAATTTGTAAATTTAAATGAGTCGAAAGGAAACTTTCGTAGAAAAGAAGTCTAGGAAGACCAATATATGTCCCTGGGAGAAGACGAGGTGAATGAGGCACTCAAGTCCCGAGCAAGGGATTTGAATACGGAATCGATAAGCCCAGGTGAACCTTTCTGGATTGAATCATGTGCTGATTTGAAAAGGTTGAAGGACTGGAGATACAATATCGGTGTGAAAGAGGTCACGAGCAGAAGTTCGGACTTGGCAGATGCCTCGGCTTGAGAAGCAATGCCGTCAGTAGCCGCCTCGAACCAACGACCTTTCCCCCTTTTCCTCCACAAGCAGTGTTAGGCACGGGTAGGACGGTATAGCTAGTAGGTTAGTACCAGTACCCGGCGAGACTCGGCGGGATGGATACCCCAGATATCCCGGGTAACCCCGAGTAGCCGGGTACAAAGTCATATGTCCGTTCATGTGACCTTCAGCCAATCATAGTGGTGCTTAAGTCTGTGCCGAGAGAAAGCGGAGCCACTGTGCCGAAACCCGGGCCGTAAATAAAGGCCGAAGATAAAAACCTGGGTTTTAAATCACTATTATAGCGTAGTTCTTCAACACTTATAAACGATATATAGAACACAATGTCTAAGATACCCGAGGGGTTTCCTGGGCGAGTACCTTACCTAGCAAAATCTAGTAGGGTGGATATCCAGGGTCGCTCCACCCAGACGCCCAGCACTGTCCACAAGCAGAAACCTGGGTATATAGATTAGTGGATGGTTTAATAGGATTCTGTCAGGAAATTCAGAGTTCCTTGGCAAAGAATTTAGTGTAGACGGAAATTCCTCTCGGTGCGGAGAGGTTCGACTTCGAGGAGCGCACCGCACCATCTCGGTATATCTGCACAACACCTCACCCCCTTCAGTACGAGCCAAAATTACAAATTAGATAATACAGTAAATATGTACATTTGAAGTTCGTGTAAACAAATGAAATAAAAGGCATAAAGTAACAATAACTTAAATACAAGAAAAACAAAAGTGAATCGTTAAATCTTGACAAAACCAACAAAAAACTTCAAAACGCCAACACCCAACCAAGTCTACGAACACCCCCAAAGCCCACCCAGCCCAACAAGCAATTAATTATACATAAACTTATTAACAAGGATATGAAAAGGAAAAGAGCCATTATACTTCTCCACATACTCAACAATCTTCTTTAACTGCTCCTCCCTCACCGCTTTCGGACTCAACTCCATCAACTCCTTCATCTGCTCGAGCGCATTACTCGGCATTTCCTTCTTATTATTCGGACTCTTCAGTGGATCCAAGAAAGCGAGGCCAGAAATCAAGTGCGCTTTTTCGAAAGCGAGCTCGAAGCGTTTTTTGCTCCGGTCGATGTGGATCCAGCCCAAGGCCATGAATTCGACTTGTTGGCAGCGGAGTACGACGGCTGGTAAGCCCCTTTGGCTTTGCTCCATATAATCGATTGAGCGGATATCTTGGAGGAGGAGTTCGTAGGCGGCTTTGGATTCGGCTTCGCTTCCTGGTTTTGACATGCTCATTGTTGCTAAATAATCGCCTGCTGCGAGCATCGCGACTGGCATTCCCAGACCGTGCTTGGCTACCTTTTCGTATGCGTATTTGGTGAAAGGTGCTAGTTGATTTGTTCCGTCGGTCGCGGTCCATAATGGGTATCGTGCTCGTAATTGTCGGATGTGGTCAAGAACCATTTCTACTTTTACCAAGGAATCGTCTTCCATCGCCACATCCACGCAGTATTTGTAGCACGCTGCAAATTCCTCAGGTGGGTCTCTGCATCGATGAAGCTGGATTTCTAGAGCCCGCGCTAAAGATAAATCGAATTGGGACTCCCAAACAGGAAGGCGAAGTGTTCGAACTGTATAAATCTTGGCATGTTGCAGCGCTTCTCGGAAGCACTTCAACTTAATCATGGTCGTTGTATCTGTGACCATTTCACCAATTGCATCTAGTGTCTGTATTTCGGTGAGGTTTCCAGAATGTCGGTGACTGTACCCTCCTATTCTCTGGACTTTCGAATACAGTGCATCATTGCACTCGGTCATTAATCGCTCAATCTCGTCACCTTTTATATGGGACTCCTTGATATGTAAAGAAGCGTTTGCAAGAATCATGCGAATGTGCGTGTGTTGTCGTTTTTTGATGGTTTGACCTTCCGTCATGGATAAAAAGAGTGTTTTGATTTTGACGCTATGCTCTGCGTGAGGCTCGAAGAATTCGTGGAAGTCGAGTGCGGCGTCATATCGTCCTTCCAGAATGAGTCGTTCGAGTAAGGAAAGGACATGCGCTTGGCGGAAATTTTGTAGTTTAAAATTTCGGATGTGATGGTGGTACATGAAGTGTATCCATACCTGTTTCGTTGCTGTTAGTTAGGTGATTCCGTATCGTAAGAGTATTTTCCAAAACCGCTAGGGAGGATTGATATCGCTTTGGCTTCGAAAATTTCCCTTCGCAGGGGCGATAACTACCCCTCAACTGGCGATATCTCTCGAACAAGAATGCGAAAGCTTCTGGAGAATCAGATTCTGGCCACTTAATTTGGAGCACGATTCCATCTCTGCTTGTCCAAAGATCGTCACTTGACTTCGTAACCATGAAAATTTGGAAACTTTCCTCCTATTCGAGCTTCATGAACTAGGTATAAAGAAGCAGTCACTTACTTCATGCTCCTGCAGTACAGGCGATTGAAAACTATCCTCCCAATCCTTGAAAATGGCACACAAGAACCGTTCCTTTTCAGCATAATTCCCAGCCCCAGTAACATGAATACCCAGCATCTGTATAAGCACCTTCTCCGACGGATCAATCTTTTTCAAATTCATCTTCGAGACTTTGGTTCGCATTCGCGGCTGGAGTCCCTTCTCGACCGGATCCGCATTCATAATCGCCCCTCGTTGAATTTGTGGATCAGGAGGATAAGGGTGCGGCGTGTTACAACTTAATCGAAAGCCCAAATGGTAAATGACTTCGTGAGGCGCCGAAACACCCATATATATCCGCAGCATTCCATAATGAATGAGAATCTGCACGCAATCGCGCTCGTTTTCCACTGTGCGAAGGAGGTCTAATAATATCGCCTCCGCGTCGGCGTATCGGTGGTAATATCGATGCTCGAGAGCGATCAAAAGGAGATCTTTTATGCCAGGAGAAAGGTGCTGTGGAAAAAAGACCTTAGAAATGCCATCGTTCGGCAGATGATCCGACGATCCCTTGTGATGCCTACGATCATGATTAGTTGTGCATCAATGTGCGCGGCGTTCAAAAGCAACGATGCAATACTTACGCCAAATAAAGGGGAGAATGAGAAGAAATATTAGCACCCATTTTTGAAAAAGAAGAGCGGAGCTGCTGCGTTGGCAGCCGTAGGAGAATCATGGTTGATGACGATGCGGAAGGAATAACAGGATGCGAATTCCACATTCCTGGGGGCTTCGAGAAGGTCTACCCCTCGGGTGACGACTGAAACCAATATTGGGTTCCCCACCTGTTTGTTTGAGTCAAAATAAATGAAGCTATATCCAACCACTCCGCCAAGCCATCAAAAACAAACAATGAGACATTGATGCGGCTGGCCAGATTAGAACAACCTGTTATCGAAATCGGTACCACGGGGACGGAGTTTGCCTGCTCGTTTGGCGGTTTTCGAAACGCCGAAGCAGAGTTTAAATGTTTTGAGCTGCGACGTGAAATGATATGATCAGAGGAATATTAACCCCCCTTTTGATGTTCTCGCTTGCGCTTTGTACGGACACAGCAAAAGGGGGCAGAGCTGCATTGAGTGAAATAGACCGATCGTGGAGATGCCGTGTACCTGCAGAAGTAAGATTGAACTGCGGTCTACGAACCGTGTCTCAAATATTTTGCGCAGCTGCGATGCAGCGATTGGACTAGGCCAGACACCTCCCACGTGACTAGATACCTCTCAAACTTTGGAATCGTATTACGTAGAACAAGTTTGATAAAGATGACTTGAGTGATTGAGCGTTGGTGATTCAGTAGATGATTCTAGGCAACGTTTCACATTAGGGAACGAGTCGTGTAATGCCCATCACGTGCTTCCCTCTCCTTAACGTGATTCAGTAGATGATTCTAGGCAACGTTTCACATTAGGGAACGAGTCGTGTAATGCCCATCACGTGCTTCCCTCTCCTTAACTCTATCTGGTACTTTTTTTTCCAGGGGCAAAAGAAGCGACACAATCGCAACACGCTCCGAAATTCTCTAAAGTGACTCCCGAGATATTATATTACCAGCATTGACGGAAAGCCGCCTCCGCGCAAAGTGGACCACGCGGTACTAGGAATATTCCACGATGGTTTGATTCCGGTTGATTTCGCGATTTGAGGCTAATCAACCAGCCAAAGATATCCTTGCATTTAAATTGCCCGTTGAACGTGGAACAATTTTACTTCCTTATGTGAGAATAATGCTGAGATAGGAAGGAAGGTGTCGTACAAGCTTTATAGGTGTCACCAATCATGCTTATACTTGTTACTTGGTTGTTGGAAACATGGGGATAATCAAAACTCATAATCGACGGACCGTCTCGCCGGAATGCGGGGATACTGCTGACCCTAGGAATTCCCACCATATCATATTCTCTGGATGCATTTAGTTTGCGGAAGGCGCAGTCCGCAGCATGCAAACAATTAATCCTATCCGTCAAGTGACGACCATTTTCAGGCTTCTCAACGAACCATTTGTTGCTTTGACTTTAAATGAAAAATACATATTAGGATAATATATTTTCTTCCCCACAACGGGTGCCTCGGTGCGAAGTATATTGCACCGCGTGATGGGTTTATGTGATGTTACGTAAGGGGATGTTCTCTAGAAGGTAGATGGTAGATGCCAAGGTAGAGAGGTGAAGTATTTGAAGAAGCCAACGCTCAGTTTCTTTTCAGCCTACACTAACTTTGCAGACCACATTCTATCCTTCTTCCCACACTCCTGTAAAATAACCACAAACTACACCATGAAATCTGTATCTCTTGCTCTCGGCTTGGCAGCCCTCGCCAGCCAAGCTTCTGCTCACTGTACGAGCGACTCACTCACTCCACCAAGGTTAGAAAACTAAAATAAAACAGATATTTTCGAACAATTCAACCACGGCGGAACACTATACCCTGTCTACCAATACATTCGTCAAAACACCAACAACAACTCACCCGTCACAGATCTCAAGTCCACAGATCTGAGATGCAACGTTGGCGGATTAACAGGAAACGCAACGCAAACCCTCACCGTTGCAGCAGGTGACAGCTTCACTTTTAAAAGCGATATTGCTGTTTACCATGATGGACCTTTGTCGATGTAAGTCACTGTCCACGCTGAATATGGCGAAAAAGAAAATCGTTTTAATAACGAAAAGGTATATGGCTCAAGTCCCATCCGGCACAACAGCAGCAGAATTCGATGGCTCAGGCCAAGTCTGGTTTAAAATCCTCGATCTAGGTCCAACCTTCGATGCAAGTGGAACAGCCACATGGCCACTCGCCCGTACGTTCTCCCCTCTTCCCCTCTCCCTTCCCTTACCTTCTCTTTCTCCTCCCTTTCCATTTCCCCCAACTCCTCTAACACCCCACCATAGAAACATACACCTCAACAATCCCCGCCTCCCTCCCGGCTGGCTCTTACCTCCTCCGCATCCAACAACTCGGAATCCACAACCCCTACCCAGCAGGAACACCCCAATTCTACATTTCGTGCGCTCAGCTGACCGTAACTGGTGGCGGTTCCGGTACTCCGGGACCGCTCGTGTCGATTCCGGGTTTTATAACCGGGACGGAACCTGGGTATACGGTGAATATTTATACGAATTTTCATAATTATACTGTTCCTGGTCCTGCTGTGGTATGTATTCTTCCATATCTGGGTAGATAAAAGAGAGGCGGGATTGGGCTGACAAAGTGTGAAAATAGTGGTCCGGAGCATCTGGCGGCTCAGCAGGCGGTTCGGCTGGAACTTCAGCGGCAGCCCCAAATCCTCCAGCATCAAGTGCCGCGCCTACGACTCCTACCGTCGCGACAACCACTCATGTGGCAGTTTCTTCGCCTACTAGCGTTACTGCTGTGCAAAAATACGGGCAGTGTGGAGGTGCGAATTGGAAGGGCGCAACGACGTGCGTGTCGGGGACGACGTGTACTGTTTCCAGCACGTATTATTCGCAGTGTTTGTGAAGGACGGGTGGAATTGGGAAGTAAATTGAAAGCATACTGTGCAAATAGAAGAACCGGTGGAGGTGAATGCATTTTTCGCAACGACTTTTGGGGTTTGTGCGGAGAGAAGGAACTTCATGCTGGGGACGATTGAAGGGAAATATATTTCCTGTTCTTGTATATACACTTTCTTGTTAATATTAAGCATTTGTCCGGTGTTTCGTTCTAACTCTTGAGGAACAAGGAATGGGACGAGTCATTGACGCGGAAAAGAAAATAAATTGATATAAAGAACTCACAATCGCCTTGGCAACTTGCCGGTCTGAGAAATCGATGCTTGCAACAAACACAGCATTTCTTTTTAAGTCGCGCAAGAGATAAACTGGAATTATGATACAGGAGCCCGCTCCCCAGCTCCTCAAATATGAATACATTTAGGGTGGCAAGTTCCGAACGAGGGAAAAGAGAGTTCCCTAGTAATTTGATGCCGGCATTTCCGACTATGATTCCATTTCTAATCTCATCCTACGCATCTGCAACAAATACAGGATAATATCTCGGAGTTGGGTATCTCGACCCAGCGAGTGGTTGGCTCATCGCGGATCTCAAGTGTAGTTGTCGGGTTGTAAATAAGCCACACCGTCAACCGTTGTCGTCAAAGTACCATTTGCTGTGAAGATATTTTTAGCTATATTGATATCGACATGGAAACCACCAGGACTCGTTATCTTGGTGCTGAAATTCGCGCCAGTGGAGGTAAGATTGGAGAACCAGTCTGCATGGTTCAGAGTAGGACTTTTATACGAAACAGTGACCTCCTCAGACCCGTTGATAGTATTCTCGCCGTCATCGGAGAAATCCTGATAAGTGACTGCCACGGTGGAAATAAAGGTGCTGCCAGCTCCTGCAATGAGACTGACCGTAGCAAAGCCCGATACCTTGCCAATCAAGGTGTAACTACCAGGCGGGAGAGGCTTTGGTGATGGCAATTCACTGCCAGGAATATATGGTAAGCCCCAGGGAACTGTGTCAGAGATAGGAGCTACAGGTTTCTGCGGCACTGTAGTACGGCTTGTAAGCCGAGCTATCATTATCCGATCAATTCTCCCACCTGGTTCAGTCGACTTCGGACAAGGCAGGGGATTAGCACCTCCACATGCCGGAAAATGAGTCATCTGCTGCCAGTAGACGATGGCCGTTCCATCATGTGACCATTTAGGATCAGCCATTCCATTCCATTGCGGGTCATTTACGCTTCCTAGACTACCACCGCCAGCAGCGTTGATTTTTTGGCCGGAATAGGAGCCCCGATCCCCGTGCCGGTCGAGAAGCCAAGGCTGAAAGAATCGCCGCTGGCCATTATTGCGAACCGATGCTGTTATAGCTGTAATCACCAAGTCGACAATGGGAGGGACTCCACGCATAGCTGCGAGAAACAGCTGGCGGCCCGAGCCGCGAGTATCCATGACCACACTCCACTGGTCGTCGGGTGAAATATCAACAGGATCAACGTATTCTGGGTTGCTGGTAAGTCGACGAACCGCCCCAGTAGTGAGGTCGACGCCAAATACATCGATGTTGCATGATTCTGCGGGGTATCCGAGGTAGGTGACCTCGTTGCCACGCCCGCTAAAGCCTCGCAGCTCTCCTACTGTAATAGCTTGTGGATTGACGAAAATGTTGGAGCCCTTGACAGAGACTGGACTCAGGCTGCCGGGATTGAATAGTGTTGTAACATTGACGAGGTCGTATCGAGGGGTAAGGGGAATTCCGGAAGCCGGCACCGGGTTAAACTGTAGCCGGGCAAAATACCCGAATTGGCCAATTGTGCCTCCCGAAATGACCATAGCATTGAAACCCAGGTGTACGTCGTCGGGATGTCTACGCAGCTCGCGGATATTTCCACCCTCACCCGATCCGTCGGCTTGGACATTCCAGCGGATGGGGTAGATGTGTGTCCGTTCCGCGGTGCAGTCCTCGCTGGCAAGCTGCCAGGGGCCGCAATCGAGGATATTCGTCCCAAATAGCGCTCGTTTGCCATCAGAAAAGGCCTGCGGATAGTCCATCGTAGGACTACGGCCGAGCTGCTGGCCCTCAGGCACTCCGCATGTTAAACATTTCCACGGATCGCCATTTGAAAAGGTCGTCCCATCCGTCTTCACAATGATCAATTGCGGGCCATAATAGATGCTAGAAACCGAGGCGCCGGTGAAGTTCAAACTAGCTAGCACATGTTTATCATCAGGAAGAAAGCTCCCACTCTGCAGATTCGGCCTTTGCCCGATACATCCAGTCCCGCGTGAGTTGATTTCCGCCGTGCAACTCCCTTCTCTTTCGTCCAAGGTCACGGGAGGGAGTGGGAGTTCGGTTACCTCTATTGGCTCAGGTTGTGGTGGCGTCGGTAAGTCGGGTAAGGTTATGATGGCTTGGAGATTGGCGCCGGGGTTGGTGCTGAGTGCTGAGGTTGCAAGAGTAAGAGCAGTTGCCCCAAGAAAGGGGGCTCTGGTATTGGCTTTCAAACGCATCCTGCGCAGAATGTAACGCTTTGATCTGAAATTTGACGGCGGTGTTGAGCATAAGATGATGATGTGATTTCTTTTCCTCCTTGGCGGATACCGGCAGGTGCAATTTAAAACGGTGTCGGGTGCGACCTTTATTAGCTTAAGTGGAGAGGAAGTCCAGCGCAGATGTTCCGATTTTGAGTCCTGAATTTCCCGAGTCTGCAGTCTTGAATTCAATGCCGGCTTTGCCGAATTAGTGTCGCTCCCGTACGCAGTTATTCGAAGGTCTCTTTCTTAATATTTCCTGTCTCTTCTCGATGATATGGCTTGAAATAGTCTGCCTCGCCGCCCTTGCCCTAGGGTAGAGTTCTTTGGACAAAGTGGCCGGTTCTGATGAGTTTTGTCAGTGTGAACAACTCATAAATCTCATTTTATCCTCGCAGGTTAGAAGATCCTGTTGAAACGCGAGGCAGTTGAAGTGAGAAGAAAATGCGTGTATTGGGGCGCGCAAAGGGGGACCGCTTCTATATATAAGAGGTCTTGAATCGTTGCGTGTTGACAGGGATGGAAGTATGACGTTTCAGTGAGAAAGATAAATACGATATGCGAATACGTATGCGATTCCGGTATACGGAATACGAGAAAAACTGACCCATGTCCAAGAGGTTCTAAACATTGGCTTCAGAGCCAACTCAGATACTCGTCTCAACGAAGTTTGTCTGAAACGACGCCTCAAGAGTCAAACACAGTCCTGGATGTATTTTTGACTGATTTCCTAGATTCCCAGAGATAAATTTGTTGCCAAATATTGAAATAGGGAGGAGAGCTTTCACCTGAGACTGCGTCGGGAATCCTTTCTAAGGGTCTGTGTGCGCTTAAAGGGGAGGTCTTGCGCCTTGGCCGCGATGCGTCTGCTTACTTTGGCAACTTTGGCTTTCCGATGATGCGGCTGATCCATATCAGTTTTGCAGAAATCCTTTGAGGTGTGTGACTTTCTTGTGAAGTTGTCGGCCACACTTAGGAAAGCTTCGGCGGTAAAGACTATCATGCTCCAGAGACTTTCCGAGGAGGTTCGCTCCTTATGGTTGTTGCGGAATAGGGTTCATGCAGCTCAGCATTAGAACACATGGCGTTTGTGATATTACGGCCCTTTTTGCAACTAGGTATAGATGGCATATGCCGAATATTTGTGATCGGGAAAGTTCGGAATGGTTCCGGTTCACGTAGTTTCCATCCCTGTTGCTCGGGACAGTCTTACTTCTGAATTGGAGATGTCTGTACACAAGATGCCTCAGGGATCATGATGATCTCCTCAGTTCCCCATTAACTGCAAGTTTCATGTCACCCAGGATGTATTGGACCAAGCCGTCATTGCCCCGAATTGAACGTGAATAGCGGGAGCAATGGGGGAAGTTTCAAAACTTTATGCCCACCCGTTAGCCAAGTCGAATCTTCCGCGTCTCCAGCTCGCGATCTGGCAGAGACCAAATCGTAAATTTGAGCAGCCCCACACGTTCCATGGGATCCATCGACTCGTCAACGATTAAAATGTAAATATGGGATTCCCTTTTTCCCTTGTACCATTTTATGACTATACCCAGCCAAAGATCTTCTATAAGTCTTCTCCGAAAGTTCTCGTCCTTAGAGGGGTCTTCGGTGGTGAAGAATTCTCCATGGATTTCTATTCCATCGCGAATGACTCCTTGCCATGGACCGCCATAAGGGGCATTGGACTCTCGAAGACGAAAATGACCAGTTGGCGCTTCAACATGCAGAACATGAGATAGGGCAAGCTTGTCTTTCTGTCGAGAATCAAGCTGGCCATGCTCCTCCTATCGTAAGAGGTTTCCACCTCTGACTTTCACTGAAATAGTAATCGTATCGTTCGCATGTCCCTCATCGAAGGAAGGCTAGTAGTTGCCACAATCAATAGTCCCTTGCCAACCCGTCCACGACCTGCTCGGAAACCCCCGTCGTCTCTCACTGGGAGTGGACAGTGTCCAAAAGAGAGATTTTCCGAAGTTTCCGAGAGTTACACTAGGTGCTAATTTCTTGCTATCATGTCCCGTTGTTGGAAACGGGACATCCCATAAGTGCTGTATGGATAATTGCGATTCTCAAAATGCTTGCAAGATCCCGAGAAATCCATTCAAAATGTCAGAGTTGTACATGAGATTTCTGAGTGTGTACTCGGAAAGAAAAAGGTGAGTCTTGTCATAGGTATCCCCCAAGCCAGGTAGTAGGCCCTTGATGAATATGGGACGAAACGTATATGTGTTTAGACTTTCCCTTCATCTCACACAGCTTACCATCATGGAATTAGGGATCTGCACTGCTTTTTGGCAAAATATTGTTTGGCACTCGAATGCCACTTCGTGTTGGGTAAATATCAAGCGTCTTCGTGCAAGGAGACCGTCGTGGTACGTCCACCCGCGTGAGGCCCAAACTGAGTCTTGAAGATCAGAGGGGCTTCCAATGGTTGTCAGGATCTGATTCCCTACTCGGGCATATGGATATGGCATCCCTGAACGTTCGCCAACTCCAGGCAATCTGTAGAAAGTACCGCTACCAGCAGCGGCGATTATTGTGACTTCAGCGTTCTGATATACAAGGCGCATATTTTGCAACTGTGCATGCAGATCTTCATTGTCTTCTGGTCGAATACAATATCGATCCAACCACAGATAGGCGAATCCAAGTTCCAGTGTAACTCGCATTGCATCTTCAATGACCATTTCTACCGCCGTCAATTGCCCCTCGTCATCCATTTCGATAGCAGGCTGTGGGCCAGGTCCCCACACGTAACTCAACGCTACAAAGGACACCCCAAGACTTGGTACTATGACTTTTCGATCAAAGCAATTGATGAGACGAAACGAGGGTATTGATTTCAGGGAGGTGAGGCTGCAAGCATCAGCGAGATGTCGTTGGCAACAGTGCAGCCATCCTCGTAAGGCCCAGTAATCGATCGCGTCAGGCTTAATCCTCTGAATATCGAGTGAGAGCAGGCGAGAATGTGGACTTGGCCCACTCCTGCTTATGAATCTCGAGTGAAACCGTGACGTGGATTCGATATCGCATGCAGGAAACACCAAGCTAAGGAAAGTAGTGTCAATCCACCCTGGAGGCTTGCTTCAAGGGGGATTGTTTTCGTTTGCAAGGGCAAGTGGCACAAGCGAGAATCGGCTGTAGGAGCTAGAATATGCCCATAATTCGCATTCCACTGGGCTGTTGGGATGGTGGGTGTCGGTGTCTTTCTCCGCATATCTGGTAAACCCGATCAGTTGGCAGAGCGCACAAGGTCGCTGGGCCCAACTTTGATCTATCAGCTCCAGAACTGCCACTCGTTGACTGCTCGAGGGACATTCGCTAGAGAACACATTGTTCAAATCAAGTGCTGCACATCGATCACACAAGTTTCCTTCATCCGTTTCTTGGCCGCGCAGCGAGTCGTGTTCACAATCCGCGGCTCCAGGAGTCTTCCTCGACTGCATGAGACGTGTTCTCAGACAAGTCAAACAAATCATCCTCTTCGGTACTAGACAAATTGTCTGAAAAATAACCCACGCCGATCAACGTGGTAGTCGACATTTGCCTTGCAGCCGCACAAGGAGCGAAACTGTGTCAAGCCAGCAGAAAGGAATCACTCTGCGAAGAAGCAGGGAACCACCCCTGCATATGGAGTAAGCGATGAGTAATGACTGCATAATGGCTGCCTGGTAAATGCCCACTTGGGCGAATCCACGAATCTATTGTTGGGGTAGATCCTGAATTTGACATCGTGTAAAGTGGAAATGGAAGAGATATGCTTCACTGCGGATGGCAAGACTTGAGATTTGCAAAACGACAATACCACCCTCAAGGCCGTGAAAAGAAACCTTGCCGTCAGTATTCAAAAAAGTAATACATACTGTACATTGTTAAGATAATAAATAGTCTATACGCTATCACTGCTACATACATAATGAGTTTTAGATCATAAAGGGGAGAAAAGATCCACTCACAGCTCGGTCTTGCGCGAAGAGGCTGATCTCTTATCCTGCATTCGCGCTTCCGCCTGTGCCTTTGTTGGCATATATCCCTCCAGATCCATCCATTCTGCCACAAAGGCTGTTACTATCTTTGCCCAGTCCTCGACTGTGGGCATATCTAGATGCTCTCCATCGTCATCGGGTGTGTGCCAGACACGGGGGAAAGGCGTTGGAATAATATGCAGAATTTCCACCCCACGAGCCATGAACGGGAGATGGTCGTCTTCAATTCCCCCAGCCCTAAACGAACCCGAATTTTTGTCGGTCTCGGGAAGAAAGGGGTGGTCGACTTGAGACTTGAGAAGACCCAACGTTCGCATTCGAGATTCGACGAGGGCCAGATGTTGGTATGCCCAATGTGTAGTCTTGAAATAGGAGGGAATTCGAGGTTTTTGCGAGCCGAGGAGATCGAGCAGGAGGAAGAGAGTGATGGAACTCAGCATATTGTGGTAAGTCGACATGGCGGCATGTGGGGTCGCCTCCCAGTTTTCCGCCAATGCCCTGCTATTGTCAGGATTTATTTCTCTAATAAGGAGTAACTCATACCTTGCCCCATACAGGGAGTCATCGTCCGTCCATTGGATGAAGGCTTCCTCGCCATCCAAGAACAGAATTTGTACACCCTTCTCTTCCTCTAAACCTATCGATCCCTCTGCCTTCATAGCTTCCCACTTCTTCGTCAATGCCTCGTCCACGCTTCTTGCCGCATGCATTATCATAGCACATGGCGCCGCACTGTCTGTTGCACCAATGAAGCCGGGTGGCGTAAGCTTGCTATCATAATGTGCGACAAGGGCCAACCTTCCAACCTCCCCAGGCTTCGTCCATGGAGGATCTCTTGTGACGATAATATTGATAAAAGGAACTTGTTTGTCGCCGGTTGCAGGAGTCTTCGAAGTAGAGTTCTGATATTCGACAGTCCAATTGGGAAGATGCGCCGCGAACCACTGAGCGAAATGAGTCTGAACCAAAGTGGACCCGGGAGTTCCAGGCACGCGGGGTATCAAAATGGGCGCCAATATAACCCCATTCTTGATGTCAAAGTCTGCGCCCGCTGCTGGGAGGTTTGAGAGAGTCTCATCAGACAAAGGAGTGAATGCCGTTATGCCCAGCAAAAGGCATGCGAGAAGCAAAAACGTCTGCAGATTCGTGTACATATTGGTAATAGCGAAGGCCACAGCCTATTATTCGTCACCGTAGCAAGCTCCGCCAGATCATGATCGATTGAAGTGTTCTGGTGGTCAGATGTTGAAAGCGACCGTGGTATTTGGGTTGATATCTGGCAATTTAGTCGGGTAGCCAATGGCTGGAACAAAGGTGCTGCATCCGTGCGTCTAGGCGCTTGCTCCACACGCGCTTAATTCTAAAATGATATCTGGCTGCGCTAGACCTCTGCATTCTCTCAATTACAGTATATACCATTCTCGATTCTTGATTAAATCGTGATGGGAAACGACTGCACAATGGGACAAAACCCTCACCCCATGTAATATCATGCGAGCTTTCAGCCTCTCTTTCTCCAATTCGGATGCATTACGTCACACGTGACACCCATCAACATTGCAAAATTTACAACCCCTTTTGCCCTAATTTACGGGACTCACATCTACAACATGTCAATAGCTCACATTCTTCGGCGCAGAATTCTGCAGAGTTCACGAGCCTCGTTCGTTTCCGGAAATCCGATTCAGAAAAGCCTCAAAACCCCGAAATTTCAAATCAGAAATTTCATAAAATCGCCCTTCTCCAAAAAGCCCGAGGCTCCAATTGGTAGAAAGACTCGTATGTTGATGATAATCGAGAGATATGAAAATTTCTAGCTCGCTGACAACTTTCCAGTCTATCCCGAACGACTCCTCGTATACCATGCTGGGACCGGCAGAACCGTCTTTCTTGGCTCTCTCAAAATCACTACGATCTTCATCTTCACATTTTTCTGCATTGTGGTGGCTCCAACTTACTTCAATGCAGACGACCAACAACCAGTAACCGCCGCCGCCGGTAAGTCAACCCCGAACGAAGCACTTGGAACCCATTCTTGTCGAATCACGTGATTATGAGATTTCATCGTCTGATCGATTGCAGTTTTGCTCTCCGGAATCGTCCCAATGGTAGTCGTCATGTATATCACTCGACCATTCGTCAACTTTATCCACCTCCGCTTACCGCCATTCGCTCGAAACTCGCGGGAGATTATGATGCGATACTCCAAAAATCTACCCAAAGATGCAGAAATCGATATCACGACTATGACTGTTCTCGGCAGACCCCGGGTCACTCGAATGAAGGTCACAGATCTATATCCTGTAAAGGAACGATTTGGCTTGGCAAATTATGCTCGAAATACGAAAGAGATTAATGCGAAACGACCGTGGTGGATGGGGAAGGCGGTGCGGCAATTCGGAGTTCACAGCGGGAGAAGCCAGATTATGGGAGGACAGGTCTGGGAGAATATCCAGGCTGGGATCGAGAAACGATCAAAAGCGCGTTAAAATCGATTGACCGCATGTATATGTACAAGTACTGATTATACCCCTGCTAGATTTTATCGAGAAGACTTGATCATCGATGAGAAGTAGATTTACAACCACTTTTAGACACTGAGCATGGTAATCTCGAGATAGCATCACTGCAAACTAGCCCGTTCCCAGCTCGTATGACCTTTGTCAGATTTGCCCCACTCAGAAGCGAGCCAAATGTTAGTGTCATGATCTCAAGAGCCTGGCGCCACCTCTTGGGATGTCGTATATTGCTCTTTTGATCCGGCACGTCCGAATTGAGGTCCTGAATCCCTGGAGAATCCGGGTCTGTATCGTCCCCACCTATATCATAAAGGGGGGGGCGTAGGAGAGGTATTGTGAAAATGGTGACAGCTGAAGCTGGAGCTGGAGCTGAGTAGAGGTGCTCTCAGCGTCGTGGATAAAGGTGAAATCGACGTCGCTTGAGTAGTAGAAGTATTAGGTTCTGAAACAGTGTTGAACGGAGATGTCGGCTGAGACGTTGTAGGGAGTGTATCACCTATCGAGCGGGGGTGAGTGGAAGTGGAAAGAGGCGAATCAGTAGACGTTGGAGATGTTGATAGCGGCAAAGCTGGAGAAGAGTTGCTGTGTTCTATCTCAGTGTCTGGTCCAGAGTTTGATTGCAAGGGTAGAGGTAGCCTGCTTGTTGGACCGAGGCTGCTGTTGCCAGTTAAGGGTCCAAGACGGCGAGATGGAGCTGTAGTTGGTGCATGGTTCCAGTGTAACGTTCCGTCGTCACGTGGTATAGCGATATCACGTGAGGCGTCGGTTTAATCGTCTTAGAAGTGTCAAGCAGATCTTTCGTAGAATGTTATCTTGTATTCAAGAGTATTAGTTGAGCACTAAGCTCAAACATAGGAAAATTATATAGCTATATAGGTGGTGGTGGTCGTAGTTTAGTAGTTCATGGGTTCGGTCGTCCCCGAGTCACGGGTTCTAGAACCTCTGAACTCCTGAACTGATCACGTGTCACATCACATGACCTTGGGTTGTGACACGCAACTGTATGCGTCGCAGCAGCCGCGTTTAAAGTACTAGTGACAGCAGAAGTCGAGCTCTGTACAAAGGGTGAGCCAAGCAAGGCTGTCGCCAGGACTCTAGACCTTAACAACATCGTAAACTTGAAGGCCTTAGTATCGTGAAGATAAATATATTTGACATTGATTAACGAAATATCGAATGTCGGTCAATAAAGAGAACATTCTACACAATAATAATGTCATTAAGCACGTTGCATAATCAAACTTGCTTTGACGATCTAGAAGTGGATCGTCGCAATTTTAGCTCACATGCCTGAGGGGTTTACTGACTTCCATTGCTAACGCTTCTGAGCGCGGCGGATCTAAAAGGCACCAAGTCACTGCCCCCTGCCTTTGCCCCCTGCCTTTGGATCGACAGCAACCAGCTTCATACTCGACAGTAGTAACAAATTTACAACTTCGCTGTGTAATGTCGTGTCTAGGAATGCGCGAATTCTTAACTTAGACGCGTATCCTTCTATAGTCTCTATTCTTGGAGAAACGTGGTCGTATCATTTTCTAGCTCTGTGGCGCCCTCGTACCAGAACAGGATCAATCACTAAGCCTTATTACTAGAGCAGATCCAAGTCTAATTTGAATATCTAGTCACTAAGCAGAAAAATGAGTTTGAGGGTATAGAGCGAAACGGCTAAGCCTTTTCAGGCAGACTAGTAGAGATTGACATTGCGACCTATAGGAGTTGTTCTACGTTAAGGTGTAATATCGAAACCCCTACCCGATGAAGATACGACAAATAAATAAGACAAGTTAAAAAAGTGATCTATAAATAAAACAATCTAGACAAGTTTCGTAGGTTTACTCTAATATCTCTACGGTCTTGACATGACAACATACTATAAAAAAATCTAATAACGTAGGCTAAACTGATGACTATATCAGATATTCCGGACTATACTATAAAGGCGGGTCAAGTTAGTTTGATATCAAGGTAAGACTATTAAAGAGGAGACGGACCATAAAACACCAATCCTTTATAGTAGAGAAGTTGCTACTAAACCACAAGTAATAAAAACTCTATAGATAGTTAGTAAAGTTCTAGTAGGTCTTCTAGTCGACGTAATACTAGGTGGCTGGCACATTAGTAGACTATTATCGACAAAGTATTCTATAGTCTCACGAGGGCGTTACTACCGTGTCGTAGTCGTCTAAATATACACGTAACTTTAATGCCCCTTAGACCTTCTCGACCTATTTCCTTTCGGCTTCTAACTTTACTTCTACATCGCTGACCTAGCCTTTTAAAACCGATTTAATAACCTTGACCACTAGGTTAATAGCGCTTGTTAGTGTCAGCGAACTGTTCAGAGAGAAGCGTATAGACTCACTTCTCAATCGAAAATACTAAAGAGCTATGGCCGCTAACGGAATTCGGCCTAGATAGTAAACAGAAGTTAGGGAAGCCCGCTATTGTCGTCGAAATATAGGCCCTAATGCCACTAAACATCTACCAGTGATCGTTAAGAGTTTTGCTATGTCGACCAACAACTATCATTTGATATTAGAAAGTCTTAAAGCCATTGGCGACAATCTAGAGATCGCTCCTATTAGTTGATCACTTTAAGACACGAAGATAGGTCGCCTACAATAACGTCTACTAGGTACTATTTTCCTAACTTCGTTACGAGACTATCTTTGCTCAAAGATACGATCCTGTCGTCTATAAGATAGACATTCTCGTAGTATAGAGCCTCTAGGTAACCGGGATCTAATATTTTTCTCTATAGAGATTTAGAAGATTAGTCTAGCCCGGGTTCTCGTTAAGATCTTACCTTACATCCAAGGGCGTACTTTAGGGTCAAGAGATCTTAATATTTACCTATAAAAACTTGTTAGCGTTAATGTCTATTTCTATATCTATCATCACTCACTCGGTACGGTTTTTTAAATATAATTCCGGGCTTTTATACGAGCTTTCTCAGTACCCCGGTCAAAGGAGAACTCTTTTAGAGTCGATTCCAGATATATGAACATACGAGCCTAAAGGAATTTCAATAAGAAAGGAATATACTAGAACATGAATTTCCAGGTATAGTTAACCCGCCACTAATCAAAGGGTTTAAGAACATAATATTAAGGTGTCTAATACTAAGAATCAGCAAAACTACTCTTATAATACGAGCCACGTAAGTAATTCTACAGACTCTTATAAAATAGTAAACATTCTTAGCCTCGTTTATAATTACTAGAACAATTTGTAAACTAGAACCTGCGCAGCGTCAGCCCTAACTTCTGCTTCCTACACACTTAACAGAACAAACTTATACCTATTCCTAATTACTACGACCTCTTTGTCTTTAAGAACGATGTCATGCCTCTACTATACACTATACACAATCTGTCCCTTAAATTTGTCCTGGCCAAGAATCTTAAGCGGATTTAGGTTAACCAATTGACCAACTACGGAGATAAGGACCCCGCATTCATATTCAATCACCATCCCAGCCTTTGTCACAGACCTAGTTCGACGCCCTGGTTCGACGCCAGGATAGATTAACTTAATAGTAGTCGACGTAATGACTTGATTCGACGCTCGTCGATTCAATGACTTGATAATAGCCNGTCCTTCTGATCGATAGTCGATTCAATGGCTTGACGACTGACCGAGTGACTCANTATCCGGGGGAGTCGCTTACGGACTACTTCGCTTACTAGCGCTATTTGTATAGTTAAATAGAGCTTCTCCCTCCGGGAGAACCTCTTCTTCTCTCCTTAGTTTAGTCTCTTCGATAATACAGCACCTTCTTGCAAATACGTCCCCACGTGACGTCAGGGCCCTAGTGCCTTTAAAGAGCCGTAACAATACTTATATTTTAGATGCGAAATTCAAGCTACTCCTTCAACTATCGCGATATACTTCTCGAACTACAAATCACGCCTATAAATATTCGATAACCTTTAAAATATATTTTATCAAAGCCAAATTCTGCCTATCCTAACATGTTCTCATGCACGCAAATTGGTCTTCGGGCTTTGGCCTGTCTCCTTATCTACACCAAAATTGGCTTCAGTGCTCCAACAGGCGGCTCGTACCAACTTCAAGATGGCGATAATATTGTAGCAATAAAGGACGACTTTACCGAATTCCCCCCCAGGTTTTAATATCACCGAAGATGCTCATATCTTGAATGCCCGGGCACTTCTCGATTTCGAAATGGTACTCTATGAGGGCCTATACAAACATCAGATAGACTTCGCCGGGGTTGGTCTAAGTTACGAGCGCCTCAAAGATTTCTCCAAGGCAGGGTACAACAATGTTCTAGCTCAATACGAAAATAAAACAAGAATACACGTCAGACTAACATGATAGCGGCGTTATTCACACCAAAGATACCAGCAACCCCTGGCAAGCCTGCAATACCAGCAAAAATTACCATTGCCAGCATAGCAACCGGAGAGTTGATTAACCTCCTCGAGAAGGATCATGAATTGCCAGAAGATGAGAAAGTAGCTGCGGCTTGGGCAGCTGAGATATCAGGCAGGCAACTCAAGGGTGGTCAGCCCCTGGCGAAAAAGTATCACGCAGAAGATAGTGCCTTCTATTTGTACGAACAATCCCTGAATAAACATTTTAGAGCTGGCGACAAATACCCGTCTGGGTCACTAATTTCGGTATATGGGAGATACACATATAACCAGCGGGTCGGATGGAAAACGCCCTGTGGACAGGAAGACGGAGTTCAGAATAGCGCTAGCATAATGTGGCCAGGTTGCAAAAAATCGGTTGCGGGGCTCATTGGATCGGCGGCGGCAAATCAACCGACGAAAGATGAGGATGACCTGGAAGGAAGGAGACCAGAAGAGGTGGCTACAGACAATGCCAAGGAGGAGAAGAAGAAAAAGGAGTTGGAGGAGTTCAAAGAGAGGGACGCCAAAAGAAAGAAGGCCGAGGAGGAAAAGCAGAGAGAGGTGAAGAAGGTCAACACGTCCCATACGTCCAGTGAAACACAGCAGCAAGAGGAGAATAAACATGGTAGCCATGGCGGTAACACCTATGGGGGTTCTAGTAGTCATCACAGCGGCCATAGAAGGGCCGTTGGAAGGATTTTGACGGGAGTAGCGGAAGCCTTTGGATAAGGACTTGCCTACATATACCCATTAGTCGGGTGTTTGACCAATCCCTTTCGTGCGACTTTGTTACTTTGTAAAATTTGCGATTGGGAGTTTGGGCTTGTTGAAACTTCTTTATAGATGGGGGTGCTCGGGAGATATGGTGGTGTGTAGCAATTTTATTAGACGTAGATCAACATACTCTATATACCCAAGAAACTTGAACTTCCAAAATACCTCAATATCCTAGCCACGAGTAAGGGTAAGGTCCTTCAGCTTAGGCCCCTCTGAGCCCAGCAGTTCAAAGAAATGCTCAACAGCAGGATTGATGTTCTCCACAATGCCTTCTAGCGGCTCCTCTGTCGAAAGAGAAAGTCGAGGGTAGCACTGAGCTACCTCTTCGCAAATGTAAATATCGCATTCCCTGACTTCCACCCCAACACGGTTACCATCGCTGTCTTGTCACACATGCATTGGACGAACCCCGGAAATCTCCAAGTGTGTCAAAAAGCCCCTATTTCGTAGCCCGATTTCTGAGCCAAGAGACAATAGGCTTCCAGCTGTGGCGACTACGGAATGAAAAGGTGTTATTTCGGTAAAGAGCCATTGCAGCCTCCTGCGCGATGATGGGGTGGCATCGAATGAGGTTGAAGTTTAGGTCGCGCTTGCTCAGTGCCATGGATGCGTAGTCCAAGTCCCGCTTCATGGGTTCCGTAATGGTCTTGATGTAGCCTTCGTACTCAATTATGACTCCTTCTTCTGGGACATCTGTTTCCTCGCGCGTTACGGGGAACCGGACTATTGATGTTCTGATTTTGCCTGACCAGACGATAATTGGCGATGGTGTTGTGAGGGCGAGATCGTAGATCATATTCCGGATTTCGCGTGGAATGGAGAGGAAATTTAGGTGACCGGGATGAGGTGTGGATGACGAAGATGCATCGACTTGGTGATCGTGATCTTTGCCTCGGAGGACGGTAGAGACATGGTCGATTGAGATGTTTTGACGTTATGATGTTATGAACTGGGCGGTAGGGCAGTGATCGTGGAAAAGTGAAAAAGTCCGTTCCGCGTTCGTATTTTGGTGACTCTTGACTTTTTGCTTGGTCTCGGGAGGGATGTTCAATTGGGTGGTTGATTGATCAAGATTCAAGAACCAAGATCCGAAGTAGAGGGGGTGATGAGGGGAAGGGCAGGTTTGAACGTTGTCATCCGCGTTCTTGGGCGCGACAAAGAACCACTGACCGTGCAGCAACAGTTGGTGTTGGACAAGCGAGTTTGTTGTGTGCGTATTTATTCCTCAAAAAGGGGCTTCTAGATCACGTAGAAGAGACGAGCTTCTCTTCTAGATTCCCGTGACATATCCACTTCTGCTTATTTAATGATCAAGCACTAGCTCAGAAAGTTTTTTTCTTTTCTTTTCCTAGAGTGAGGGTCGCTGCCAAAAAATACATCTAAAGAATCACGCGGTCTCAGGGGAAAATTCGGTTATTGGCTAGCTCGCGAAAATCTTTGAGGGGCTTATCCTCCATCCGTGCGCATGCAGGCGAACCCCCTTGAGCGCTGGAACCCAAGAATAATTCTCACCGATGCAGTGACTTCCACAACTGCGCAAAAAAGGGATTCCGCATGCATCCGCATGCGCTTATCTGATGCCACGAAAACGTTTTCACTCAAAAAGAAATGTCTCAACAGCCATTCAAACTTACCGAGACAAAAGCGGCTTGTCTCATTTTCCCAAGCCAAAGACAGGTGAGGGCGCTACGGAAGATCCCTAAATTCCTGGCGAGATCTGAACTGTTTTAGATTTTGCACATGGGAGGCGGCTAAAACCCGTTTGCATTTGACAGCCAATGCTGTGGCAGCGGGAAGCGGTTTTCCTAAAAGGTGAATTTCTTTTGAATCTTTTCGGTTGGGTTGTGTTGCTCCCCCCTGAATTGTGCATACCGAGGTCGGTGTGGTCATACGTGAAAATTGCCGCTATCGTAGTGATCTAGTCAGCGCGCTGCAGGGCGGCACCTACGGTCTGAGGTACGCGGTATCTTGCAGAAAAGCTATCTATCGCGGGCTGGACCCCTCACGTAGTAGGGGAGACTTGAGCAAACTCCCGTCCTTGCGCCTATGCTATGTAACCAAGGGGGAGAAGAAAGTTCAGACTGGAGCATCAAATTATCGTCTCATTCATCTTGTTGAAGCGTGATAATCTCCTCGTCAAGTCGTACTGCGCTCGAATGACTTCTTTCGCGGTTAATTGTGAGATCGCGAATTGGTCGCCTCGAGTAGTTATATTTTACGCTGAGAGGATTCAAGCAAATCTTTTGTTCACGCCGCAACGTGGCTCAAAATCCTTCGCTTGATTCCGAGTTCCCCATTAGATGGATTGGGATTGAATGCCAGGCGAGACGGGAATCCTCCACCAGTCTTCCTCCTTATCGCGGACCCCGAAAACGAGACGACAAATCAACGATCAGACGAACCAGCGGCACCATCTGCGGGGGAGAGAATTATTTGTTGGTGGCGTTTTTAGTCAGGTACACTGCGTTGAAACTTGAAACAAAAACGCCTCTCATTTCAGTGTGCGCCGGGAAAGGATCACAAGGGAGTTGGATGCGCGACCGCTCCCTTGACACAGCTTCGGCCGCAGTGAGTCAAAAAAGATACAAAGATTCACTCTTCGTCGTTTCTTTCTCTATTTCCCTCATCCAACATTTTTTTCGAGTTTTTCTCGTTTACATTCCTTTCAATCCTTTGCGCGCTTTTTAGCAGTCAGTCCTTACAGGTA
Source organism: Cudoniella acicularis (assembly GCA_013054445.1). NCBI lineage: Eukaryota > Fungi > Ascomycota > Leotiomycetes > Helotiales > Helotiaceae > Cudoniella > Cudoniella acicularis. The sequence goes on along the minus strand of JAAMPI010000707.1, from coordinate 2,142 downwards.
CACATCATGTATTCGCCGGCCGCTCTTACACTCCTTTCAGTTCTGTCCTCCGCTGCTTCTGTTCAAGCCATCCTTGCTTGGACTGTCAACTGCGGAGTCCTTTCCGTTCAGAGATCGGATCCAATTGTCAGCCCTGGTGTGGCATCTGGTCATGTCCACGCCATTTCAGGAGGAACTGCTTTCCAAAGAACTATGACTGGCCCCGATGTCAGCATAGATTCTAAGCAAACCACATGCGATAAATTCACAGATCACAGCAACTACGTATGTCAAATTGCTTCTCCTCAGTTTAATTTTGCTAACAATCACAGTGGGCTCCTCAACTCTACCATATGAAAAATGGAATGTTCGAGATTGTCCCATACACTGGCGTTGTAAGTGTATTCACCCTGAAATCAATCCTCTTGCTAACAAAGTGAATCAGAATAGCTACTACAAGAACTACACTTGTAGCTATAACCCGGACCAATCAGTTCAATACTGCCCTTCGCCTACCGATGCTCGCGCTTTTCCTCCTGGTCTTCGAATGATTGCCGGAGACCCAACCAGACGGTACGTTCATCCAAGACACTCCATGTATGGGCAAAGCTGATTTCAACAGTACCCAAAACGACTCGATTCAAAGCAACCAAGCTATTCTCTGGGAGACGGGAGATAACGGAGAGCACACTGGATTTCCAACAACCCCTCTGGCAGACAGACTCCAGTTGAACGTTCGATTTCCCTCATGCTGGGACGGCGTAAACCTTGACAGCCCCGACCACAGTAGCCACGTACGTACTATTTGATTGGTAGATGCTTACATTCACTAACACATCCCAGGTCGCGTACCCCGATCCCAACAGAGGCAATGGCAACACCCAAGGTGGCATGTGCCCCGAGAGTCACCCCGTAGCTCTGATCTCCATCGGTTCCGAATTCGGCTTTGCAACCGGCACACTCGGACTCACCGACTCTTCCAACCTCGTTCTCTCCATGGGAGATACAACCGGATACGGAGGACATGCTGATTTCCTTCAAGGCTGGACCAACCAGACCGCTCTGACCGAATCATTCGCAAACTGCAACGGCATCGGTGCAGCCTGTGCTTGGAACTCATTCGGAACCCCAGATGGAAGCCAAGGTACCAAAAACAACCTCTCCCCAGAGGTCCCAGCGCCAGTTGAGGATGTAGGATTGAATGGACCGATCTCCAAGTTGCCAGGAAACAACCCCGTCTGGACTTCCGGCATGACCTACCCTGTTGCCTCAACTTCAGCGCCATCCAGTCCTTCTGCAACCGGAGCAGCTGGAGGCGTCGTCTCAAGCTCTTCTGATATCAAGGGCCCACTCCCTCCTACCACCTTCGTCACTTCAGCAGTCAAAACCGTTGCTAACGCTGTGTCCGTCCCAACATCCTCAAGCTCAGCCGTCACTGTTATCGTGACCGAGACTGCTGCGGCAACTGGTGCATGCGGAACAGAATAAAGAAGATACCGCGCAGGTCGGTGTTCTTCAAATCCCTTTTGGCTATGGCAGAGCCCAGCTTGAGCTGAAGCCAACACAAAAACCTTCGATTCTTGGTGCGATGAAGTTTACCGGATGCTTTTGGGATATATTCTACTGTAGATACTTTTAGAGAAAGTTTAGAGAGATGAGGGAAATGCAAGCCGTTTCTGGCGCACGACGAACCACCTTTTTGACTTATCCTTTGAATCACTTGAAGTTAAGTCTCGCTGCCTGACTATCAAATTTACACTAAGGGAAGCGTTTTTTCCAATTTTCATTTACCCCTCTACTAATTACATCTGGACGGAAATAGCAGGTGTGTCCAAAGACATGGAACCCAACTCCCTCATACAAGATAAGCCTCTCACCTCAAGGCTTCAAACTAACACACGAGCTCTTACTACTATCCTCCTCAAAAATACCCCCAAAAACTACACCTTCATTGATATTCGCTGGCTGGAACCCGGTATGCGGAATATCGGTCCCACCACCAATCGGCTTCTTCAAGATCCCGAAATGGTACTCGCCTTGGCCGCTGACAGTGTTCTTGACGGCTTTACTCACTGATGTTAATGCCTCGTTTCCAGTGGAGTAGTAGACTTGTGTTGTTCTGTGGTGGTGTTAGACGTGTTTGATTGGGTGTGTTGAGGTTTG
>JAAMPI010000706.1:0-27765 GCA_013054445.1 Cudoniella acicularis | reverse complement strand
TAATAAGATAATAATAGAATGTCTATCAGACTATTAATAGTTGATTTTAAATCACTAGAACCTCTTAGAAGCTTATTCTTGTCTATATAATAAGGGAGAGGGTAGCTCTCCTAGAAGTCTTTTTTTCTATTAAGCTTTTAATAATATATATTTATATTATATTAAAATCGACAGTTAATATATACTAGTACTTTATCTTTATATTATACCTCCTGATAAAAAGATACTAGTTAGAGCTAGAAGTGTTATAGGTCTGGTGCGTCAGTCACGTGTAGGGGCACGTGGTGGGCGTGGCCAGCTGGACCCGTATATATAGTAGAATAGCAGAATTGATTCCGATTAATTCTAGTGCCTTTTTGGCCCGCTGGCGCACTAGTAAAAGCTATTCTGACCGCTGCTGTCACAAGAAGGTTAAAGAAAAGCTTTATAGAATAGATTATAATAAGAATTCTAGAAGTAAAAAACATTAAAATAAGCGATTAATAAAAAGTTTATATTATACTTATATATTTTATCGTATTTAATTAAAAGACGTATATTATAAACTATAAAAATTTAATATTAAAGAAAATACTATTATAAATAATAGAACTAGTCGTTTATATAATAACTATTATACTAGATACTTAAGATAAAAATTAGATATTATTAGAAAAGGAGATATATAAAGTCGGCTATAAATATATAATCTTAAACAGTTTTAGATATAGACTTAAAAATAATAATATAAGTATAATAAAGTCGAAGAATTTCTAATAGTGAAACGCTCTAGGAGGAACTCTCGATAGCAGCTAAGGATCTGCTTCGGTCTGCGAGGGCTTCCTAGCATCAGCATCAATGTTTTACTTCGAAGTAGTTATGAACACAATTCCTTGTCAGCAGTGGTGGTCGATCCCTGCTGATTCAGGGTTGAGTGCTGAGTCAGGTCGTTGGCGCGACGCTAATACGCCAAGCGCCAATATCGTTTGATGCGCTACCCCCAAGAAATCAAAACAATAATAAACATGAACACCACGCTTCGACGATGACAACAACTTCTGCTGCTCTGCAGACCTGGCATAGGGAACCCGAGCCTGGCTCCCTTCGTTCAATTATTGTCCAGAATCCCCGTCTGCGCCTTTATACGAACCCTCTCGAATGGACCACAGACCACCTTGAACGTCTGAGCTACCAGCTTCATGTTTTGACTCCAGACAACGAAGACTCAGAGGAGGTACCACAGCCATACACCCACCATTGGGCGGAAGCTCTAGCAGCCGCGAACTCCACGCGACGATGTAGGAAGAAGCATAATCGAGATGAGGATATGCGGCTCGTTGTTCAGCGATTATCGTTGGAGGCGGGATTAAAGTTAGAGAGGTTCGCGTTTGCTACCCACTGAAACCAGCATTGGCTAATCGATTAGGAGTACAACCATCTCGATACGATATAATAAACATTCGGTTGCGAGTATTCTACTACCATTTTTGTTCCACAAGGTGCCCGGAAGTCCTTCGTGGGCATATTTGGACGAAGATTGGACTGCTGATCGTCGACATGAGCGCAACGATATTCACAAGCGGCCATTTCGTTGTGGTGCACGATTTATTGAGCAAATCAGAGGATGTCCCATCGACCCATTGTATATCGCAGTACTTATTGCTCTGGCGCAAGACAACGCAAGAAGGAATAGCAAGAAGACTCGGTATACGGTATGATTGCCATGACTGCTTCCAACTCCTCCCGCTGACTTGATAATTTAGGTCTGCCTTTTCGTCCCCGAACATAGCAAGACGATCCTTGATCCGACCGATGAGCAAAACAAGTGGGCGGATCCGTGGGCCACGCGGTTGATACAATACTCTGCTGTCATCTCAAAGGAGTATCTACAAAAGTTCGACGATCCAGTACACTTTCACAATTGCAGCCTGGAAGTTTCCCAAAAGCCTTTACCACAACCAGTTTTTTTATATATTCGGCTATCTTCTCAGCCACAGAGGCTTATCCCAACCAATATCATCCGCGATGGCCCGAAATTACCCCAAAGACGAGCCACAATTTGAGCGGGTTTTCAAGCAAAACAAACAACACACCCTTCAATCCCGCGGTATACAGAATTCAAGTGGTAGCAAGTGGGGCTTGGACGAGCTCGAAGCATTCCGCGTTGTCCTTGATACTGGTTCCAGCCATCTCAGAAAACTCAGAGATTATGCGCAAGATGTGAATAATATGCTTGCTCAGTCCCCTGATGAGCTGGCTGCCCTCATGAAGTTGTCCTTGCCGCAGATTCAAAAATTAGACCACAAGCAGCTTCGCAAAGAAGGTGGTGCCTATAGTGGCTTCTACGTTGCCCTCTCGGATATCACACGCGCACCGGAACCGACTAATAACGCCCCTAATCGACCGGCACGAAATGTGAAACCTCCCAACCGTAGAGATTACGACCCTGGCGTGGGTTTTTCCTCCCCGCATGGTCCTTCCTCGGCGGGTTCTGTAGTTCCATCAGAAGGATCAGTATTCAGCCCCAAATATGAGGGTCCTGTCGAATACGATGAGCAATTAGACCGAGTCATGAACGAGGATCTTGCTTTAGATTTCGTTTCGCAATTCATATCTACCACTATCGATTGTTTATCTGTTCAGACACCCAAGGATTTCAGCATCGAACATTTCCGAGCAAATACAAAGTTCACCCTCAAGCCTTCTTCCAAAGTTGACTGTGTTTCTGTAGATGATGGGGCCATTATCCGACGAAAAGTGGGCAGCACAATTCGTGAATGGACTTCTGAACGTTCATTACTGTGTAGTATCGAGGCCAAAGCTCGGTACAGGAAGGCTGATGCAAACGACCAAGGAGTGCCAGATGACAAGGTCTTGGCCCAGCAGGTGTCTGAGCTTCTTGGGGGACTTATGTTCAAGGTTAGGAGAAGAGCGTATGAGGATTTATTGGATCATGAACGATGGTATGTTCAACTCCTTATCAGAAGATATTACTGACCATTTCCAGCCGCTTCCTGATTTCAGCCCACCAGACGCACATCTCCTTCTTACATACCGATTTTTCCGAGAACTATTTGGAATATCTCTACTCTGATAACCAACCGGAGGTACTTCCATTCCTCGAAATCCAACGGACAAAGGAGTTTGATCTTATGGATATCAATGAACATCTAGCAGCAGCCAAGGAACTCTTGCGCATGGTGAAATATTTCGATAAGGCATACGAGAACCTTTGAGTCAATCGTTACAGAACTTAAGATTTTTGGGTGGTCAAGTACATGTTAAAGGCTTTGCTAGACCATCTATGATAATAGTGAAGTTCCATGACCCACCTCCCCAACTGCCAATGCACATAGCTTTATAAAAGATCTTGCTCACATGGAACTATCACGATACATTCACATGACATTGAAATGTCTCGCTGGTGCATCCTTCCCACGGTCTTTCGCCGCGTACGCTTTCACAGCAAGCACTTCTCAAAGCTCAGCCTTGTCAAATTCATACCCCCTTATATATCTCACAGCCGTCTTGAACACGCTCGTTGCGTTCTGAATTTCTTGTCCCGCAGCCTGTTTCGCCATTTGCATCTCAGCGCTACCCCGAGAAATTGATGGACTCCTCCTTCATTCATGCTAATTCAATTATCATTGGAATTACATGTTACAGCGCTGGTTCGATCGCGCAATAAAGACTAACCTGTGATCATACTCTCAACTGCGATCTTTGTCGCGTGAACTCGCGCCTATTCCACCTTCCCCGCCGCACATTATTCTGGCAGTAGTTTGGCTCGATACTTCCTTTAAAGTTGGAGGTTATTCAACCTGGATCCGCTAACCCCACTCTCCTGGAGCTGGGAAGGTGAGGTTTCAGACCTTCGTATTAATCAGATACAAGCTGCTTTTATCCCAACACAATACTATATTTATTCCGTTTAATGCAGCCGCCTACCCAAACCCCCCTCACAATCCATCACATTCTAAGTCTACTGAATTGATGCCCCAAGTCTGTTGCAGGTATGACCACTAACAGCCCGATGATCATGACCGCTAACCGGAGAACCACATTGTGCCTGTAAATGTGCTATCCCTCCCCCCCCCGGTTCATTAGCTATTTTGCTACTTTATTGCCACTATTGCGATACCCTCTGGCAGCCCACTTCTCTGTCCACCAGGCTTCTCACCATCTTTACACTCACTTGGATTTTTGAAGCTATTCAGAGGTTTCAAGGTTTTATTCAGTACTTTGTAGGCCCACCTCTCGCATCAATAACAGCCCGACAGCGCCTCCACCAGCTGTCGTACAAAGCCACAATATAGCTGTCCGGGACAGCATTCCAAGCCTTAGTAATGATTACTCTTAAGCGCTCATAGGGGATATTAGACGGATTGTACCGTGCCTCCCAATATTGCTCCTGCATCCAATTCTTCATCAAATTCCACACATGCTCGATTAGGTTGAGATCTGGGGACCATGGTGGGAAAATCCAGGTAAGAATATGCCGTCGGAGGTTTATTCGAGTTTCGCACGAACGATGTGACTGTGCATTGTCCTGCATGAAAACATAGTGGTCATCTTCATACTCTTCGAAAAAGTTTTGAATTCGACTAAGGATAAAAGCGTCATATTTCGTGCTATCGATCTTGCCTTCTTACCTCTCCCAAAACCGGGCTGGACCTTTCCTCCCGTCGATAATTGGGCCATGAAACATCCAGGAAAGAGCCTTTGAATACTTGTGCTGTGAGCTCTCTAGACGATCACCTCCATCTTCTTTTACCGTTTACATATGAGGTTGTGTGCCCCGCCCATCGGCTACACCTCGTCCGAGAACATTTGTCTATATAGCCTCGCTCTCGTCCAAGTTAGGCCTTGTTGTGCGAACGTAACACGTAGTCTCATGACTTTAGGATCATCTGAAAAGCCCTTTTTATGTGCAGTTCGCCGTACATATCCCAGGAGCTTGAATGCCGTACTAATAGCCTTTTCACCAAAATCAAAGTCAACACCAAGATCAAGAGCAGGATGGCCAGGAACATAGCGCCAGGGCACGTGTTTTCGTGAAGGTGAAGCCTGAAGCCACTGCTCTAATCTTTGCCTTTGCGGGGTATGAAGCTTAACTTTTCCGGCATGGCAGAGGGCTTTCTGAGGTGTGGGACGGTGGCGTGAAGCGTAGTATATCTGCCCTTCTGTGACGTCAGGTTTATAGCGAATCAGGTCGTGAGGGATGTCGAAAAGAAGAGCAGTTTGGATTCGGATTCGATCATCGCGTGTAGTCTCGGAATGGTCGCTTCGTCGCATTCGTGGCGGATGGGGAGTAAGGTTTGCTGGACGAGGCCCATTTCGGGAGTCCCAGGAAGCTATAGAAGAACCTGAAGGCAGGGGCATCGTCAGCATCATCAGCTTCAGGTTCGGGAGTAGGAGTATGAGGGACAGAAGGCGGTGCATGGAAGGATGGAGGATTCGGAGGGCTCGAAAGGTTGACAAAGGCGTGCCAATCTATAGATTCTACCTGCGAGGACTGTGGGGTAGGTGTAGAGCCTCCAAGGAGGCCGTCTAAGTCGTAATATAGACCTGGCAGTGGTCTTCGTAGCATTGAGAGCGATATAGTTGTAAAAGTGTGAATAGCTTCAGCTGCGCAGCTGGTAGCCAAGGTGCCTGCGATTCTGCCGATTATAAAAGCCTCAATCAGTTGGCCGGAACCTCCTTAGGCAGACAGAAGGGGCGTGAGCAGACGGGCAACCAATGATTTTTCAGGCCTTACCTTGCATGTGCTGTACCTTCCCTGCCATTTCGAGACAAAGCTGACGCTTGTGGAGGAAATCCCCACGCTGCTTTCTAGGGATCCGGAAACAGAATATCGTGAATTGGAAAAGCAGCAGGAAACACATTAACACACGCCAAAACCACGATGTACCCATTTGTATGGCTACATGACTTCCTTATTCTCCTCCTATGCTGATGATACTGAGTATTCGTCATCATAAGCCATGAAGGAAGCAGATTCTGGCAACCGCAAAGTTTGATGGTGTGGAAAACTCCAAGCGCATCGGCTAGTCCATTTCCGAGTTAGCTTGCTTACGGAGTACCGAGCCTCTCGGTTCCCATTGAGCCTCAAGTCGCAAGCAGAGCTGTTCTACTTCAGCACTCAAGCTCCTTCCTCTCATTCAAGCAGAATCTTCCTAGGTGCTCTAAATTGAGAAGCGCTGCGCATTACAGTATCGAATAGTCGCGCGATATCGGATCTTCTCCTCACAATAAAGCGCGACACACCTCAATTTCACGCGCATCATCCTCATCCCATACTTTTGCGACCATGAGCGATTTCAATTATGGAGGGACAGATGAAGAGTCGGCAGAGATCAAGAAGCTCAATGCTGAAGTCGTGAGTACTCTATAATCCCGCCTCTACTAAACATTTGCTGATGCCCAACGCCAACAGCTCGAAAATACCGATAACTTTGAGAACTGGGAGAAGCTTGTTCGCGCCGCAGAGACTCTCGAAGGTGGTCTGAATCGCAATTCCAGCCCCCAAGCGATCGCAACCACACGCGATGCATACGATCGATTCCTCGCCAAGTTCCCTTTACTCTTTGGATATTGGAAGAAATATGCCGATCTTGAATTCTCAATTGCTGGCACCGAGGCGGCTGAAATGGTAAGGCTGCAGCACGCGACATGTAGGACACGGCTGACTTTATAGGTCTTCGAACGAGGAGTCGCGAGTATCACAACTTCTGTAGACCTTTGGACTGATTACTGCTCCTTCAAGGTCGAGACGAGTCATGATCCCGATGTGATCAGAGAGTAAGTATACTGGATGCTTTCCTTCCCTTTAACACAGACGAATTGCAACGGGAGACGACACTATTGCCGTATGCCTCTACATGGAGAATCATCGGGCTGCAGACGGTGAGAACTGCCAAAGAGTCGCTCCCTGTTTGATATTCTTCTCACCCAAATGATCAGGATCTTTCCTTATGCTATTACACGTTCGCTTTTACATCGTCTTACTCTAAGTCTACACACATGTTCGACGCGGATGGAATTTGAGGAACATTAGTTCAAGCACAATGCCTTTCCCGTATTTGCACTCCTTGCCACCTCTACATCCCCTTTATCCCCCCTCTGATGCTCAACTAACACTCTTTAATAGGCTCTTCGAGCGTGGTGTATCCTCAGTAGGCTTGGACTTCCTGGCGCACCCTTTCTGGGATAAGTACTTGGAGTTTGAGGATCGGCTAGAGGCTCAAGATAAAATCTTCGCCATTCTATGTCGGGTTATCAAAATTCCAATGCATCAATATGCTCGTTATTTTGAACGTTTCCGCCAACTCGCGCATACCCGTCCATTGACAGAACTCGTTTCTGAGGAAACACTTGCCCGCTTCCGAGCCGAAATTGAGGCGGAGGGGTACCAAACTGGTCCAAAGGGCGATATGGAAATCGAGCGCGAAATGCGTACGAAGATAGACACCTTCCACCTGGAGACATTCACCAGGACCCAGACCGAGACGACCAAACGATGGACTTATGAGTCCGAAATCAAACGGCCTTATTTCCATGTTACCGAGCTTGACCACCCACAATTGGTTAATTGGAGAAAATACCTTGACTTCGAAGAATCTGAAGGGGACTATGTTAGATGTGTTTTCCTTTATGAAAGGTGTTTGGTCACATGCGCTTTCTACGACGAGTTTTGGTTCCGATATGTTCGCTGGATGTCTGCCCAACCAGGGAAACAAGAGGAGGTGCGGAACATCTATCAACGTGCAAGCACACTTTATGTGCCCATCAGTCGACCAGGGATTCGGTTGCAATATGCCTATTTCGAGGAGATGTCAGATCGTGTTGATCTTGCTGGGGATATCCACCAAGCTATCCTCGAACGTATGCCAGGCCACGTCGAGACTATCGTTTCTTGGGCGAATCTTGAGCGACGTCAAAATGGCCTTGAAGCTGCCATTGAAGTCTATAAGGCACAGATCGACTCGCCCTTAGTAGATCTCTTCGCAAAAGCTGCATTCGTAGTTGAGTGGGCTATCCTACTGTGGAAGGTTCAAGGGTCTGTCGATGAAGCCCGACAAGTCTTCCAGAAGAACCAACAATGGTATCTGCAAAGCCGCCACTTCTGGGCTACATATCTTGAGTTTGAGCTTTCTCAGCCAACCAGTCTGGAGACAGAAAAAGAGCATTATGCACGAATCAAGAAGATCTATGATGACATGATTCAACAAAGTCGCATGACTTTAGCTACGAAGAAAGAACTCAGCAACTACTACTTGCTGTATCTTCAACAGCGAGGAACAAATGAGGCAATGAAAGAGTTCCTCCAGGTTGATCGGGAACTTAACGGGTAAGTCTAGCCTGTACATGTCGGCATATCATAACTAATTTATTTCAGACCGGTCTCTATCCAACCCGCAAACTTAAAGGCAGAGGGACATAAAGGTTTAGAAAATGGCCATGCTGCAGGCGAAGTCGATGAGGCTACACTGCGCAAGGGTGAAGTTCATTATACCACATATTTCCAACAACACGGAGAGCTTCCTCTTAATGCTGCCGGACTTGCCACATTTCATTGACGCCTAATCCGTTCCGTTTTGATAATTTTACCTTTTGAGGAATGATACTTTTCTTCTTTGCCACCTCAATAAGGTTAGGGCGGATGGATAGCATTGCATGTAAACTAGGTTGGCCGCTCTCGATGGATCTTGTACTCTAGTTTGCCGTTGGACAGGACAATGCCTACGGATTCGATCGACGGAAGAATTGCGCTTTCATGCCCCAAGCGTTAAGATAGAATATTAAAATTTTTCATTTACGTTGCGTTATTACATACAGCATTGATAACAAAATATTCTCAAACATTTGTAAAGTTACTTTCGGGGGTTACCTTGTTGAACAATATTCCGTGAAAAACAAAAAGTAAGATCTTACATGTGATATTGTGACAACGACGACCGTGTGGGTAGGAAATAGAGCTGCGGAAGTCAAGTCAACAGTCCATTATGGTGAAAAGGTTGACCCTCTTTTCCTATTTGCTTGTAGTTGCGCAAGCTTCAAGCCTTTAAAAGAGCCTGCAAGTCACTGTGAATTTAGCGAGTAGTTCCCTGAAGGCGTTTAATCAGGGGCGTTATCGCGCTATCGGCCCCGCACCACTACGCGAAATTCTCCCCCAACCACTTTCACGGTCTAATCACCCATTCAAATCTTAAAAGGCAACCATTTCACCTTCAACCTCACAACGCCTCCTTCTCAGGAAGCTTCATATACAATGTCTTTGCTTACGGGGTTTGATAAATATGCCCTTGAAATTCTCAACCGATCGGATCTTGCTCACGAAGCCAGCAAGGCTCCTGCAATCATCCGTGTAAAGAATTTGCAAACCACTCTCGCTGTAGGAACAGATGTGTGGGGTCGAGAAGGAAAACGTCAACCAGTTTTGGTATCTGCTTCTGTCTCACTCCGAAAGCCTTTCGAGTCAGCATCTGAAGAAGACGCTGTCACGAGCAGCACCATTCATTATGGGATCTTGAGCAAAAAGATATTGGAAGCCTGCGAAGCTTATGCCTCGACTACCAGCACTGCTGCTACTGATGCGCCAAGTACTGTCACATCTCTCTTGGATATTATATTCCACTTCCTCACGCACTCTGGTTCCCCCAGTGGAATAAATTTCAACGAGCCTCCGGTTTTAACGTCTTCTGTCATAAGTTCTTTGGAGGTTACCGCTATGCTGCCCAAAGGATCATTACTCGGCTCCGGGGCAAGCCTCACGCAAGCCTACGTATACTCACCTGTTGAACCTAAAGCACTGTCCAGAGTTCTAGCTCTTCACAATCTCAGCATTCCTACTTTGATTGGGGTCAACCCCAATGAACGTCTCGCAAAACAGATTGTAATTGCAAATATCGAACTGGATCAGTGGACAGACGCTGTCGACCCTTATCCCCAACTGGAGCAGGTAGTTGTCAAGGTAGGTTTCGAAGATCCGCGTCTCTGAGAGGGGAAGGACATGCTAAAATGCCACAGACTATCGAAGAATCATCGTTTCAAACACTTGAGGCTCTTGCCACACATGTATGCCAAAGAGTCATCAAGTATCTGGTTATTCCACAATATATCCCAAAAGGTCCAAATGCTATCTGTCCACTTGTTAGGATACGCCTCGAAAAGCCAACCGCTGTCACAATGGCCGATGCGCCTGTTGTCGAACTGGTGGTAAACTCGGGTCCTCAAGTCACTGCAGCGTTCTATTCCTTCCAGCAAATTCAGGACTACAGTACTATAAAAGTAACGAAGGTCCCATTCCCGCTTCAAGGCAAACTGAATGATTGGATAGCAAAAGAGGAGGCAAAAGCCTAAAAATTTGTGCTGGCAAGCTTCAGTCCGCACAAATAAAGGCATGCGTGATGTTACGAATATCAAGTATGGCTGGCTGTTGGCAACGGGTAAGCACGAAAATTCGGTCGACCAAACTACATAATTTGCGTTCTATTAAGAATAGCCTGCTACAAGAGACGAAAATCTGAGCTAGAAAACAGCAAAGCTTTGGAGATAGTTGTGTCTCTGGACGTCAAGTACATGTTTTTCCTTGAGTGATCCAAAATCATTCTTGAAAACAAATGTGTCGATCAATCATTAAAAATGTCGTTGGATGAATGGGTATTTGGTCCCGCTCTGTGCGTTAGTCTTCACTGGGACCCCACGAAGCACCCAGAAAGGGCTCCCGAGACGTTTAGAACCCAAATTCTCTAGCTATCACATACATTTTGACCGTCTCCGCATCAAGCTATGCAAGTGAAGCCGTTTTACTTCAACTCAAGCTGTATTCGTGCAGCTTGAATTTCGAAAAGGCTACTAAGGGACTTCCCTCCTTGTAATCATATATGCATAAACTTCCCTTCCTTATTTTCTCTTGCCCAAGCCCTGCTGTATGGATTCATTAAATTACTCTACGAGTGAGTGGATTATACTATGTGAGATTCAATACCGCCGGAGTAATCGGCAAAACCTCGCTCGGTTCGAGTAATTCCTTCCTCTGTACACATAACCAAATAAGCGATGTTTATTTTTAAGAGACGGATAGCCTCTGGCCTACTAGACGATCTGCTAGAAAAACCAGGCGAGAGGCAATCAATGTAGTGGTTGTCTTGATGATGTTTACATGTTTCCCGGATCCATTTCCCGATCCATTTCCCCATTAAGAGGGAAATGGGTTTTCTTTTGGATATTTTTTTTAAGTTTGTATATTGAATGTTTTTGGGAGCGGCCCTCGGCTTATGATCTAAGCGAGGGCATTATATTTCATGCTAATAATTATCCGTGGGAGTTTCTTTCCAATGGCTTGGTTCCTAGATATATTAGAACTCTACTCGATCGGGTTTTTTCTAGTACACAAATACTCACAGTATAATAGTAACTCATATATATCACAAGAAATATCCTCCTTTACCTCCATAACTTGAATATACTTCCTACTCAAAAAGTTAAGTAATTTTATTACTGTAAAATATTCACTATATAGGGACTTAGCACTCAGAAAATACATGACCAAGTAGTTTCAAAGTTCCAAGCAATTACTAAATTCAATTAATGATCCTTCCTATTACACCTTACTTGTATATTTTGGAAATCTGCCTTGGAGGTTCACAACTTTACAAATCCTTTTAGCTTTTGTAGTTACCCGTCGTCTAAATGGCAGATGTCCCTCTTAATTGTAAATGAACGACCATTTCTATTCCTCAGCTTGTGATTATTTGTTGAAGTAAAATATGTTATATTGTTAAAGACTGGCAAATCTACTAGAAGAGTCGACTTTCCGGAAGACTATAAATGTTTTCTCCAAATGTGCTACCCACTTCACCTCGTCCCCCACCATTTTACTGTCGTTAGCTTGCCATTTTTGGCCCACTACCCACGCACCAAAACCCCAAAAACCCACCTCAAAAATATCAATCAACAACTTAAAAACAAAAAAACAAAAAGAAAATCTTGCTAGATGATAGATAGTACATGCGTTCGCCGGGAATCGAACCCGGGGCCCATCGATGCTGAAGATGTTCAATTGAATGGTTTGAATCTTCCAATTGAATGAAATCATCTCATGGCAACGATGGATTTTACCACTAAACCACAAACGCTTTTGATTGGCTCACTTCTTGCTTATTTGAATCTATAAAGGGATAAAAGGGAAGAGTTTTTTCTTAGGCTCGGCTTCAGTTCGGGCCTGGAAATAGAATTTTGGGTGGGTCCGAGCTAAAAGCGGTGAAGAGCAGCTGGGGGTGATTGGATTTGATCAATAAACCAGAGCTGATCAATCTGACAGATCTCCTACTGCTATTGAGAGATGCAAGTGCAACCAGGGCAGTCAAGAGCTCGACACTGGTCTACGTAGTTCAAAGAGCTGGCTACGTACAGGCAATTTCCTCCAGGAAGAGACCAGGCGTCACTAATGATTCAATGAATGAACGTATACTGTCGCCGTGTCACGTATGTCTCCAAATGCTATTATTCAAAGATTATCCGAGGATCTGTGCAGAAGGATCCCCGAATGTCTTATATGCCTGTCTGGCTCCTGTAAGCGAACCCAGCTTAGCCACGTGATTCAGGGGGTTAGTTCTATCACCAGATTTTGGTGGCCCCACCTAACATCTGAACCCGAGGGGATATGTCACGACTCGTGATCACGTGCTCCGTCTCGATCCGGGATCGCGTGGATAGACTAGTAGACTGGCGAAGGCTGTCTAGCCATCTATCCGAGCTATCCCAAGAGAACCATCTATATAGCCATATATCTTTCCTTTGTATGGGGTGTGCTCAACTTCAATACATAACTTCAACCTGATTTACTTGACACTTCAATTGATGATTAAACCCAATGACCTCACGTGATATCCGTACCACGTGACAACAGAACGTTACAGGATAGTAGGTTCTCACCTTTGCTATCAATCTCTAGGGTTAGTAGAGGTCGAAACCGCCTGCACAGCCTGCCACATATACTGTCGACCTAAACACTCTTGCTTTGTCTTGGAAAGCTTTAGCCGAGAAAAATCTTTTCAATGTTCAACATTCCTATTCATAACTTTGGCCCAACACTCTGCAGCCAGAGGTGGAGAGCAACGATGATCGTAAAGACAGTCCTCAGGTCAGAGGGGTCTTGCAACTCGAACATACCACATTCGTCAAGTTCGACGAATACACCATCTTCAGATTGATATCCATCGCGTAGATATCTCGCATATTCAGGAGGGAATTTGCCAAAGACCAATGAAAAGACATTCTGGGCAGCAGACACAAGTGGCAAGCTAATTGAGTCAGTATTAAAAGAGTATATGTCGAGGAGACATTACATCGTTTCATGATGCAGGCTACTCCCATCAGAAGCACCTTGAGAAAACATGCCAATTAGGTGCGCAGCTTCCTGTGCTTGCACGCTGGAGGGCTTTTCATCGACGTGGTACCAGGACTTGGTCTGAAGTTCTACGTAAGTATATGTTGAAATAAAGACCTGAAGGCACCTGCCTCGATACTACAGTAGGAGTACTTTGAGGCTCGCTGCCAGTAGCCATCACGATGTACTTTGTGTACGAGGCTTCCATCATTCGTAGTAGAATACACGAGTGCTCCTGCCTCAACAGTGAAAGTATCGTGGGTAATACTCCACTCTAGATAGACTGGAGGGTCTGGTTTATTTCTTAAAAGCTCAGTGATACATCGTAAAAGCTCATACACGCAAGCGTTTGTCGTTATTTCTGACTTATCCCGATGGTCATGACTTGACTGATCGCTTTGGTCGGATGGAATATAACTCTCAGAAGAACGATCCTGGCGCATTTTCTTCTTTGGAGGTTGAATAGGGGAAGACGGGGAAGACAGCGAAGGAGGCTGTGGGGGTGAGGAAGAGAGAGCCGAGCTGACTGAGTTCGCGGAATATTGAGTTACTTGTGATCTCACCTCTCGCCGAGGATCAGAGCTGAGAGGAGTTTCGAGAACTTGTGCTAGGAAGGTAAAGAAGGACGCAAATTTGCCAGCGCGTTCGCTCAGCTGCTGGTGGGTGCAATTACGCCAATTTTGACCCGAAAGCCTGATGGCGGATTGTATCTCCTCGTATTCTTCTATCCGCGCCACAGCTTCACGGATATAAGGTCCAAGCAGGAGCGGAAATCTCTTCTTAGAAGGCTTCCGTAAAATCTGAAATGTTTCGATTTCACACATGTCCCATGAACTACCTGGTCCAAGTGGGTTTTTTCTAGTAGCTAAAGAGTTTTTAGGCCACGATTCAAACGAGTCCTTAAATTCTTGTGGGGTCGAAGGAGTAGGCATAGCGCTTCAGTGTTGAGATGTCCAAATTTAATGACAATCGTTTGAATTTGAATTACCCATTCGAATATCCGAGAATCACATGCTTCTGAAGCTTAAAACTGGAGCTAATGCGGGGTGCTTTGTTAATGCCTAAGGCCACTCTATCCGCGTACTCCAATGTCATGTCACGTCAATGCGACACCTCCGTGGCCTGCAAGAAGTCAACGAATGCGATTATTTTGTAGCATTGAACCCGGTCCTCTTCTCTACAAATGCCGCGTCACTGGCTCACGACAGTCCGCAGCATCCTTCGGGATCTGAGGCGTGCGAACACCGCGAAGCCCGATGAATCCCAACTTGAGCTGTTGAACATAACGATCCGGCAGACCTATGACTTATCTGGATTGGAAAATATCTGTATTATCGAAGAATTCCTGAACGACGATCCTCGTAAGGAGGAGACGGATTGTATGGTGGTATTATTCCGTCCTAAGATGTCGGCTGATTTCTGCTCTAAATACGTCTCCTCATTATTGTTTGGTTGGATAGCGGAGGATATATCACAACAAATTGTTGATAGTGTACGGATCAAGAGGTTAGTACATCCGCCTTACAAAAGATTAAAGCTAACCCAAGATCTTTGTAGGAATCCAATTTTACAGATCCCGAACGACATATATTCCAACGGCGTCCAAGCGGAGATGACGGCGTTATTTCGACAAAAAACGAAAAGCAAACACCTATACATTTCACTGGTAATTCGGAAGGAGCGTCAATCGGATACTCAGATAACTTCCTCGGAACTCTATACTCTGTTTTCGACGGCTGTGAAACAAGCGTTGAGGCAGCCATTAGTAAACTTTGTTGAGGTGAGTGAAGCCCACATTATGTCCTCACAACCACTTAGCTTTATATAGGTCCGTATGCTGGTAGTATACTCGCGATGGGTACAGGTTGTTACAGCAAAGACGACGCGATTATATGTTACATCAATCGTTGAAGGGTGGGAGAATATTACAAATCAAATGGAGATATATCAGACACCATGGTTTAATTTTATGGACGTTCTGGGCCAGCAATGTGTACTACTTGCTGTATTCGAAGCAACTAGAATGCAAAGTCCCAATGTTAAGGCACGAGTGCCTCTCAGAGATATGGTACCAAGCGAACAAAACTCGAAGTCTTCGAAGCGAAAGCTCCCTACCACCGAGGAGTATTGCAACAAGAGGAAGAAGATAAAACACCGACAGGATGGCCCAATGGAGGCATTACCTATCTAGCCGATATTTAGCGAAGAAGTGGCAGATTGATCTGCTAATGTCGAAGCAGATCTTTTGGCATGACGAGCCTGCAGCACCTGGCCAACTATTATTCGCGCACGGATATCTCGTCTTCGATCGATTTATCCACGACGACGATGCTCCCTCTACAACCGCAACGCCTCCTTTCGATGCTATTGACAGAGACAAGTCTGAGTCTACTGTCGAGCAGCTTCGACGTATCATGATGAAAGGTGCTTGAGAGATTACGATGCCTCCAATGTTGATAGATCCCAAGCTATCTCTCATAAACCTACTCAGCATTGATGGCAGCGGGGCTAGCTTACTGCAACATTGCGTATCTGAATGCACTGCGACTTCTTGGGACACGCGGTGGGCCATTGTGGGAAGGTCATATACTCGTCCTTAAATGAGAGAGCGTTCGAAGAAGGAAAAGAACAACAGGCGTGCGTGAAGATTTCTGAAGAAGTCAATGGATGAGCTCCTAGAGACCCTGTAAATACAGGGGACAAATGCAAAGCAAACCCGCTAAATGATAGACAAGATCACTAAACTCCGGCGCAAAAGTATCCCGCAGTTCTGCTTGGATCATATTCACGAAATAACATTCTCTATCTATCAACCCCCAAGCCCTCTTCAGCAACTCTTCAAATGTACACGCAAAATGTCAGCCTACATAATTGACACCCTTCTCCGCCTCTCCTCCGCTGAACTCTCTACTGGTCACACACAAGCCACCGTATCCGCGAACCTCGACTGCCCTCACCAAGGTTATCGGGTAGCACCTGGCGAGAACACCCCGCAAACCTAATTGGAGGCAATCGCTACCACGCCAAATCTCTTCTCCTAGCTTTGTTGAGAAGCTACTCAAATATCTCAAACCAACTTCGAATATCAAGCATCTGAAAGCATTCCTTTTAGAACTCGGTATTCCATCACCGAAAGGGGCAAGGGTCCATGGAGAAACCCGGGTCCGAAATAGAGGGCCATTCTGCTGCCGCTGCGACTCTCATCATGTGGAACAAGATACTTGCCCAAAGGAGCATATTCGCCAAGAGTGTAGAAACTGCTCGGCAGGGTCCTCGCAAGCCGCTGAAGTGAGAAGAGGAGCAGCCAATGCCCTAAGGAAACTTCCAAATTGTTCCTCGATGGAGACTGAGCAGGCTGCGTGAATAGTGAAAGGTCTATTATCTGAGGAGCGGGCAATTTTATATAACAAATGACAGGGTCATCCAATAGAAGATCGCTGTGAGCAGTGGACCAACCTCATGGTATGTTAACTAATTTCGCGAGACATAGTTCAATTTGTTGACTTTTTGGAGGATAAAATTAACCGGAACGATTACCAATAAATTTTCGAGACTCTTGGGGCCTAGAAGTCGCGCATTCGAGTGTTTTTTTATGATGACATTTCCAAAGGGTGGTTCAAGCAAGGGCTTGACGCGCTTTTCAATTTGAGATATTAGGTTGCAGTAATTCTTTTGGCGTTTGCTCCACCTATCCAACTTTATGTTTGGGAAATTGAACACCATGTTCAATATTAGGTTAGGCACTCATAAATTTATCTTGATACTTGTCGTGCTTGTCGTTGTATAGAAGATTTGGCTTGGGGACTCTGTTGTATTCTATTTATTTTGCAGACATCATATAATTATCAATACCATTTCAGCTACCTCGACCAGCTCTGCTATCCCTGGTCAATCATTTGAGCATAAAACCACATAGCTCATGCCGCACCAGTCCTTTCTAGAATTTCTATGTATCTTGAACTAGTCTGAGTCGATGTGCTGGCACAATCTGCGCATCTTCCATTGACGCGGCCATCCTCGGCTCGGGCCGACCAAGGTGCGCACAGCCACGGTTGGCCCAGGTTACAACCCCTAGGGCGTAATAAATGTTAAATGTGAGGTGATTGTGGCCGTGTCTTCAAGGGTCGCCAGGCCAATCACCTGTTCGGCTTTCGCAATATATTGCTATTTGTAGTTAAATACTGGTCAGTGCTCATTAACATTTATTATGGCCTGTAGGTAGTATACATATTCAGTCACCTCTAGCGGTCGTCGCTTTGGTGGCTTCATTGCATTTCAGAGGGGAATGAAGCGCGATCGGGAGTACCGTTTAGGAGACCTTGAGCATTTCCAGTCGGCCTTTCAGTCCTGAAAGAACCTACTAATCAATGGCCGTGGGGTCCGAACAAATTTTCTCGGAGGGTGGATCTATTTTAGGCACACGCAAATATTCACATAATCCGGGAAGCACATTTTTGAGCAGCAAAGTCCCAACGATTCTTCCACGTGACGCCTTAATATCTATTATAGGCTTTCCGGTCGTTCGAAAGCCGCGCCTCCTAACATTACCTCATATACGTGAGATGAAACGAGATATGTTTTAGCGTCAAAACGACGCTTTGCATTGGCTAAGATCTTTGTGGCGCCCACCCGTACCCTAATTAGTGAGAACACTTCAAGGCCGTATCCACTTCCGAGCATTAGCGCCATGCTGCTTTGCAGAAAGCCCTCTTGCTGCTTTGCGGAAAGAGATTCGGTGCTTTTCCGAACAACAGAAAACGGAATAACATAGGGCCCTAGGCAAAAGTAGTATGTACTTTTGCTTAGACGTTCAGATCAGCAAGTATGGCGACTCTGAATTTATACCACTAAACCACAAACTCCCTCAATTGGTTGCTTTTTGCTTATTTGAATCTGTAAAGGGACAGGAAGGGTGAGTTTTCTTAGGGCTTGGCTTCAATTCGGCCATTGTGGGGGTAAGGCGTTCTTTAGCGAGGAACCCCCTTTTCTCTCTCGTCTACCACAGCCGCGGGTGCAAAAAAAGTGGCATACTAAGATAAGATACTCATAAACTATGAGAGCTTCATTTCTAAATATCTCTGAATCTATGGATAATTTACGAGCTTAAGCCTCTATAGGATGTTTGATAGTGCGCCAACTTTTTGTACCCGCGAGCACACCTCAACTCCTCGCCTTCATCTAGTTACTGAACCCACTCTCACATGAAAATCGTACATAGTTGAATTATCTCTAAAGAAGATCTTCAGCCCTTCAAAAGATTACGACAATGATCTCTCTCTTGTTAATTTTAAAAACTATTTATATACGATTTGTGCCAGAAATATGGTAATCAGATACCAATTTTATATGGAGTGTATAAAAATGTACCATTGGGCGTTTACCCTAGATTAATTTCACATTCTGTTCTAGACTATTGTGCTATATAAGAGACCCTCCACTCATGCTTAGAATACCACAAGGATTCGAACGCCAAACTACGAAAATTTCCATATCTTTGGGGAGGGCGATGGAGTGATGGGGCGAATTGTTTCTCTCAATATAGAGAAGTCTTATGGATTCTTATAATTGTTATGTTATTCAAGTCTGCAAATTGAAGGGAACCTCCGCTTTCAAGTGAAAATCTAACAGCAACAGCAAATACTCGTTTGGAGAACGAATTTCAAACTCAGATTTTGCGGAATGACAGCAACAGTTTCTCAATCACTTTGGAACCCAAATCCCTTGCTGAGATCGAACTGACACCAAATAATAAAAAATTGTGCCTTGCCCGCCGCAGGATGGGCGGCAAAAGGCCTTCTGAAACTGGGAAATTATGTGAAGGCCACGGCATGCATCCCGTACGAGTCTGTCTGTGTTGACTTGAGTAGGTCCCGTGACATTGATTTTTGCGAGAAGGGAGGGACCGACCGGCTGTCATGATATTTATAAGCAGAAGCGCACGGTCTTGTCCTGAAAGAAGGTGGAGGGTTGCTTCACTGCAGTGAATAAATACATGGCACTGTCGAGTTTTAGGAAGAACTAAAAATTTACTACTACAGAATCAGAACCATAAGTATAAGAGGAGGCTTCATTTATTTTTACATAAACAGTCAAGCACTTGCCATTTCGCTGATCTGGCGAGAGTTCAGATCTTAAGTGGTACTAAATCTAAATATGCTTTTTGATTTTGAGAAAATAAACGTTCAAAAATTTCAAGTCGCTGACAGTTTCTTGGAAGCATTTCCTTGACCCCAAGAGAGAAGCTCAGTAATTCATTTCTCTTGTATTATAAAATCAATCTACATAAAAGAGCTATATAAACACAACTCTCTATTTATCTCATCTTGTCGTACCAAAAAATACTTCCAAATTACCCAAAATGACCTAGAACACTTAAAATCAATTAAATAACCATCCATCTTAAAAGTATTCTAAGTAACCAAGATGATTAAAAGAAGAGCTTGGTTCCAATTAATATATTATGATGATGTCTTGCAGTGAGATGGTGATTTTCCTCTTAAGTGTTGTTGGTGTCTGCCTGGCACGGTCTGCTGATCTTTTGAAGGAATAGTAAGGTCTTACTTTGTCAAGTAACTGAATAGCAATGTCACTGCCATTTCCCCCATGTACTATGACAGTTTCTTTTGCTCGTAATTTAATAAAGAAAAAGTTATGTTCAGTGGAAGCTGGAAGGTCAAAACACTCGGAACATTTGAAACGTTTTCACTTCCCATTCATCTCAATACCAAGACTCCAACACGGCATTAAAAATAGTGTATTACTTTCTCTACCCATTTCTCTTCCCGTTATTATCCCAAACGAGCGTAGGTAAAATAATTAAACCGTTTCTAAAAAATACTTATGATCATGAGAAGAAAACCACCCCCACAACCAAACAAACCCCTCTGAAACCCCAAGAGAAAATCCATACCCCCTCACTTAAATGGTGTAACTAAAATCATACCAAACATTCGGCACATCTGGATTGACACTTCCCAAACTATCGGCCTCACTTCCACCATAGAGAGCGCATCGTGGAGCATCGGTTATCGGTTCGGGGTAGAACTCGAAGGATTCGCATCCAGTATCGGTCTGGATTTCGTTAATATTGTTTGCTCTCTTTTCTTGAAAGAAAAGGTGAGAGAAAGGGGGAATAAGAACTTACGGAGCAGGCTTGGTAGCAATCTTGAAGCGTGACAGGCACACCCTCTCTCTCCAACACATATCCCGCTAAGTAATAATCTCCAACAGCGAGACCGTGAAGTCCGCAGTTCAGGACTGCAGGGTTGGGCATTTCGCTTGCGGTAGGGCTAGACACGGTGCTAGTGGGCACGATCGTGGTAGTGGGGTGGTTGGTGGTGGGGACGGAGGACATTGATAATGGGAGGGAGGAGGTAGCTGATGAGGTGCTTGATATAGAGGCTGAGGAAGAGGTTGACGGGGTAGCGGATGGCACGCTAGCTGAGGTAGAGGCAGAGCTTTGTCCGTGGTGATGATGATGGCGTGTCCGTGTGCTGGTGCTCGTGGGAGCAGCTGAAGAGCTTTCGCTCGAGGAGGTGCTGGAAGGCACAGTGGAAGACACGCTGGAGGTGATGCTGGAAGCTTCGCTGCTAGTAGTGCTGGAAGATACGCCGCTGGTGGTATTGGAGACGGATGTGCTCGAGGGAGATGTAGTAGTTTAAGCACTGGCGTTTGTAGTTGAAGCGCTGGAAGTCGTGGTGGGGTTAGGAAACAGGAAGACAGAGTTGGTGACATTGGCTGTGACCGTGATATAATTTGTCACGACGTTCGTGGGGCAAGTGGTATTAGAAGAAGGGAATGGCGCGGTGCTTGTCGTCTCATCAGTCATTGTTATTCCCTCTACTTGTCTAACTTGATGCCGAAGATTCTTTCCCCATTTCCGCTCAGCATCCTGTAATTTTCTTCTGTTAGAGAGAAGCCAACTATGGTGATATCGTTCCTACCTTTTTCTCCAATGACCGAGGGTTGGCGAATGCTGTTGTCGACAGCAGTGCAACTGCTCCTACAACGGTCGTAAGCTGCATGTTGAAAGATTTCCGATGAAAAAGCGTGAAGAAGTTCAAAACAACGAAAATGCGAACGAGAAAGTGAAGTTGAACGTGCTTCCAAACCTTCGTTGGCGCTCGAATCTATCTTATAAGCTGTCCAATGGATTTCTGATTTCAGGAGTTGTGATCTTTTGGGAAGTTGAGGACAACCCAGCAAGGGCTCGTCGCAAGGGATCACAAGACACAATAGATCGAGGTTCCACAATACATAGCACGAAAACAATAGATGCGGATTTCAATACTTCCTTCTCAAGGAATTAAGTTGGATTGTGTACCGATCTATTGGAAGTCCACTTATCCCTTCATATGTACAGTTCGGAAAATCAAATAGCCCCCCTGTGCAGTGCAGTGCAATGCAATGAATGCCGACTCCATTACTCCATCCATAAATGCCAACCACTGATTGACAGCAAAAACAAAATGCTGAGGGGTATCGTACAATAATTTTAACAGTAAGGGAACCTTATCAGAGTGCCAGCTTCTCGAAGAATCAGTGGAAACTCGAAAAACCTTCGCAGCAACGAATTCAACAGCCACGACACTGAGTCTCCAATTTGTCTGGATCCCCTTAAACCAACAATCTCACATTCCTGTATCATGGGAATGATGCTTTCACGCGGAGCATAGCAGTCCCGGCCAGGGTTGCCAATGTGGCCAAGATCTCGGATCCAATCTCGAAAACCTTCGAAGAAGCATCTCCTCAATCAATCCTCAAAGATTGTGTCCAGGTTGAAGTCTCCTCTTCTTTCTGCACCACAAACACTCCATCGTTTCCGCTTATCTCGGCCACCAAAACCAGCACCCAATGTTCTTCCACGTCCGCCTGAAACATCCATAGTACCCTTCGTCTTAGATTCATCCCCGCTATCTGCTGCATCGGCGGCGGCTTTAAGTTGTGCTATCCTTTCTGCTTCCAACGCAGCCTCCTCTGCATCAGGTGAATCTGGTATAGTTTCCAAGCTAGATATGCTGGGGCTTCGAGATCTAGCAGATGTGGGTGTAGACGGAACTGAAGATGACGCGAACGAACCAGGGTAACTGAATGATCCTGTATAGCTGTTTGTGCCAAGAAAGGAATCATTGAATCTGGACGAGGAGTATGACGGAGAAGATGTGACCGAGGAGGGCGTTGTAGGTGCTGTGCTGTAAGCTGTAGCCGTTGCGTTCTGCTGAGCTAGATATCGTAGAGGGGAGGAGGGTCGACGAGTTCTTGGAAAGGTGCCCGCAGATGGAAAGCCCATGACGGGGGAACTGCTTCGCTCTGTAGCTCTTGGCGTATGGTCTTCTGAGAATTCATCCCCCGTCTCACTGATATTCCTCAATCCACGATTTGGCAGACCCGGAAATACCTCATCGGCCGGCTTTCGAGGTGTGCGGACCCGGCTGGGAGATCCAAGAGGGCTTGAAGGCCGCTGTTGCGGAGAGGTGAGGAGATGGCCTGCTGCATTGAAGCCAGGGAGTGATTGGGCTCGGGACATTGCTGGTGCCAGAGAGCCGGTCGAAGACTTTGATCGTAAATGCCCTCTAGAATATGGAGATGTATTTCGTGGGTCGGTATGGTAAGGAAGGGGAAGAGGATATTGGTGATCTAGGTGATTGAGGGGTAGGCTCAGTAGAGCGACGGATGGTAGGGGGTTTCTTGTTGTCAAGATCGATGCTGCGGGTTTCGTATAATGAGGATTCTTGGAGTATGAGTTTAGGAACTGGAGAAGATCGGAATTCCTCCATTCTTTCGGTTTCTGGAACTGGTTCCATCGTGACGGCTTATTGAAGTATTCGTAAAGGCATAGGTCTACCAGCGCGTGGAGGAATTTGCTCGACTGAATGAGCTAGAAAGTATAATGAGTCTTCGATTTTGCAATCACAGTTGTAGAGATGACTATTTTCCTGGGATCGAAGCTCTCCCGCGTCTACGCGTAGGACACGGCATTCAGCGAAACCAGCGCGAGCGAGATGGGAATACGCAGTACTTCAATACGGTATGAAGAGAAGGGGTGAATGTTATGAAGAGCACCGGAGGAATGCTAGAACGCTAGAGGCCATCTGCTAGAGCGGTCGGTCGCGGTCGAAAGTAAAAGTGGTGCAATGGTGTTGCGATGCTGAGAAGTGAGAAGTTATAGGGAGCACAGGAGGAGTTAGTTGAGATAAGTTCTGGCCATTCAGGTCGGCGAAGCAAAGCCGAGATGGTGGCAGCCGGCCTGAGCCAGTGGTTCCTCGCTGCACTGAGATTCACTGCAGCATCCCCGTACGGAGCACACGATTAGGCTGAAGCCCCTGGAAAACTGCCCCATGAGAGACGTCCCAGGCACTGACCCTGTTGAATAGCAACGGTCGTGAAGAGCCACTGGAAACCCGCCAATTACAATGGCTTAAGGCATTAACAACTTCCGCTGGCACCGTTGAGAGAGAGAAGTGTCCGGCGGCTTCAGGTGACCAGCGTGACCAGCGTCACCAGCATCGCCAGCCTTAAAAGTCACCATTGACAGACTATTTGATTTGGCGTGTGAAAAGGGCTGGGATCTCAATAGCAGCTTTCAGCGCTCTGCACTAAATCTACAGCCTCTCCTGCGTGCTGAGCCCTCCACTCATCGGTCCACGTAAGATTACAGTACAGTAATTCACCTCAGGGAGATCTACCTCACCACTATCACCACCCCGCGGTTGCCCTCGTCTCCCCTCCGCACAACAACAAGCACAAGCGGAGACCAGACTGAGTGCAGTGCCCGCCGCCCGGCCTGCCCTCATGTGCCTGCGTCGCCTGGTGCCCTCCTGCGTTGCGGGTCACAAAAGTATTCGCCGCACCTCCACCAATAGCTATGTTCTTGACGGTCCCGTGGAGTCACTGGAGTGATTGGAGTCGATCGCGGAGGCTCCAGCGTATCGTTGCTCGCCCTTTCTGTTCCGTTTCATGCAAGTTCAAGGCTTTGTTTGTGCTCACTCGGTGTCACAGATCATATGTCTCTGCAAAAGCCTCTCAGATGCTCTCTTAATGCTGCAGTACGGGCAACGAGTCCCGTACAGTATGTTTCAATTCTCTTACGGATCGAGTAACGGCCCGTCTACGGTCTTCTTCGATCAGGCTCAGCCGTGGTTCAAACGGCCTCTCCGAGTATTATAATTAGCCTGTCTATGCGCTCGTCCGTCGCAGATCTGGAGTCCTGTTGTATCCCTCCGATGGAGGTCACACATGTGTGCTTCTATATAATATGGTACAGTGGGTTCTTCCCCCCTTTTCTCGGTCACAAGCACGAACGGCTTCTGCATTGAAGCGCCATCACCTGACCCCCAATGTGGCTTGCCGTGGAAAAAGGAGTTCTAGGTCAGACTGTTCACATGCTTTTAGTAACCATGAATACGGTTACTCCTTATAACCCCTCTCGGGAGATGGCTCACATTTGAACGTGGAACTGGGTTGTCCGTTTTATTGAAGTGGCGAAGCCATAAGGACAACTTACCACAGTACCGTACCTTGGTTGCATATCTATGCTTTAGCAAGATGAGACCCACGACCACAGCCCAGCATAAACGTTGTGTATGTGTATGCCATTTTCGAGGTCTCCAGCTTTCAGGCGATCTGGAGGCGATATTGCGTTGCTGACGAGCGCTGCGGGATATAGTACCGCCTGAATTAATGAACACTTGAAGAGATCAGACGATACAGATTGCTTCCTAGTTCATAATAAATTGGAAAGTTGCTAGAGAAAGTCCCTTAATTAATTCAGGGCTTATCAGCCTCGTATCTTCTTCAGAGACAGACTTGCGTCATCAAAACGTCCCTCCTTTGGAGGAAAATAAGGGTGTCAGATGGTGAGTTATCAACGAGGATGTCTCGACACTCGAGACAACCGCTCGTAGTTGTTCTATTTTGAGAAAGATTATTCTGCCAAGGTTCGAAACTTCTCCCATTTCTCTAGATTGAGGCCCAAAAAAAATAAAACAAATAGCAAGGCTGAATAGTGCACAATACTGGAATGTAAGTTGTATAGCTACACGAAATCAAGACTCTTACAGGAGCGAGTCGTGAGTTGAATTGATGCCAAGACTTCGACCCCCCCTAATCGCGGTGGGTCTAAAAACGACAGCAGCTAGGCCTATTCGGATACTGAACACGATCCCGTCACGAGAAATCCACCAACAATCATCAGCCTCAGTACGAACTTGGGAATCTCCTTTTCGCAAACTCAAAACTCACGCGTCCATCATCCCTTTAGTCGCACATTCGATCTCCCCTTGCTGGGGAAGACTGCGGCATTCCTACGCATCTTGGACAGCCTTGCCGCGCAATTCGATTGCGGCTCCGTGATTCTCAGCATATGTTCTCCTAAAAATCTTAAGCTTCCAGTATTTATCGATTGAGGACACCCACCAGCAACCAGCGCCATGGGGCCAGTCCGATCATTACGGCGCTCGAGCCCGATCACAATAGTAGTGGGCGTGGTGTTGTGTGTGGTGATATTGGTTTTCTTGTTGTCCCCATCGTCGGCGGACTCTACGGGCTCACCATTACGAAAAGCTAGTGTCGCATCAAATCCTCTCTCTCCTCCTACATCGCCATTTCGAAAACAAAGCGAGAAGCCCAATGCCAAAAGAGTACCACCCCCTGTGGTACATTACCACATGAATAATTTGACGAGCACGAGCGATCCGGTTGCGAATAGAGAAACTATCCTCATTTTGACGCCCCTCGCCCGGTTTTATCAGGAATACTGGGATAATCTTTTACGATTGTCATATCCTCACGAGCTGATCACACTCGCATTCATAATACCGAAAAACCGTGAGGGCAATGCCGCAACGACTGCTCTTCAAGAGCAAATTACTAAGACCCAGAAATCCGGCCCTGAAAAGAACCGTTTTGCCAGCATCATTATCGAACGACAAGATTTTGATCCCCCTCTTTCCTCGCAGAGTGAGACGGAAAGGCACAAGATGGAGAACCAGAAGGCACGACGGGCAGCCATGTCGAGAGCAAGAAACTCACTCCTTTTCACAACTCTCGGACCGTCCACATCATGGGTCTTATGGTTGGACTCTGATATCATTGAATCGCCCCCGACCTTGATTCAGGACCTTGCGGCACATGACAAGCCGATTATTGTTCCAAACTGCTTCCAGAAATACATTGATCCCAAGACGAAGCAGCCTGCGGAAAGGCCGTACGACTTCAATAGCTGGCAGGATAGCGACCACGCACGCAAGCTTGGTGAAGGCATGGGAGCGGATGATATTTTACTCGAGGGATACGCACAAATGGCCACATACCGAACATTGATGGCATACTTGGCAGAAGATAATGGGGACCCCAAGCAGGAGGTTCCGCTTGACGGAGTTGGAGGTACGGCGTTACTGGTCAAAGCTGAAGTACATCGGGACGGTGCTATGTTTCCACCATTTCCGTTTTATCATTTAATTGAGACGGAGGGTTTTGCAAAGATGGCAAGGAGATTAGGGTGGAGTGCTACAGGGTTACCAAACTACAAGGTATATTTTGCTCCTGATTTTTATGTATCGAATCCCCAGTACTAATCGTTTCTTTTAGGTTTACCACTACAACGAGTGAGGTGTCCGGTACAGTCACTCATACCTTCACATTAGATATGACAGCAAGTCAAGCTTTACCTTTTTAGAGTCAAGGACTGAAAAATTGTACAGAAGGCCAGAAGGAAAGGAAGGAATATTTGTGTTTTGCGTAGGGCGTTTTACGGCATGGCATCAAGCGCTAAGGCTTGACGTGCTTATGTATACATATACCATCATAGAGGCGTTTATCATGAAGTCTCAGTTTTATATAGTAAGCAAGCGAGCTATTGTGATGTTCAAATTTAGAAAAGTTTGCAAAATTGACTGGGCGACGCTATAAATACTTCGAGAAACATTGAACTCTCTTTGAATTCAGTCTTGATACTTCGGTTTAATTTGTCACAATAGTATTAGAATAAGGTTATGTTCACGGTAGAGAGAGTTCGTTATCAGAGCATTAAATGGTTGATGTGTTTTCAATTTCAGTATGATATCTAAACATCACTTCATCAGACATTACTCTTAATTTAAGACTCGAATGAAGAAATCTCGGAACGCTTTCCTCTTGAATAGTGGTATTATTCCATCCCCTTATGCTTTCAATTCAACCCGCTGAACGCTACAAATTGTATGAAGTCTCACGCAAGTAAACACACCTCTTCTGCAGGCCCGATCCTACCTACAAGGCTCTCTGCAAAACACAAGTATCAATCCCCGTCCCTCTTGCTCTCCTCAATCCCAATTCCCAACTCCAATCCACCAAACGCCCGTGTCCCATCCCATCCCATCCCATCCCATTCCAAACCCCATCACAATTTCCCTCTT
>JAAMPI010000705.1:0-27827 GCA_013054445.1 Cudoniella acicularis | reverse complement strand
TAGGAGAATGTGTATAAGGAAGAAGAGTATATACTAAAAGAGTATATATAATTTACATAAATTTATGTAATATTTATGTAGTACGGGTACCGCGGTACCCATATAGGAGTAAGGGAAACTATACCCACCCGTGGTAGGTAGCCCGCGGGTAATGGGTACTACCCACTACCCATCACGCAGCCTACTTCCACCGGATTGGGACCCGAGTGAGTTATTTGGTTGAGGCGTGGAAAAGGTTGAGTCTGGAGTACTCATGCAAGATGCATGGCTTCTTGTCTTTAGCACACCTCTCAGAGGCTGATAGCGGATGGATAGTGACCAGTCAATGAGCCTACATTGTCATCTTGGCTTCTCTTAACGAAACATATACGGGAGCACAGTTCGAGGCTGGGAGTGTAGCGACAGAAATTCAACTGACCTTGAATTTGGGTTTTCCATGGCGATAACTTCACTAGCCAAGAGGGATATCATATTCGATCGGGAACACTTTTGTCTTCCACTTTTATGCGTTACGTAATGACTTTGCCGTAACTAGAAAATGCAATACGAGTCTTCAATATTAAAGCACATTGACAACTAAATAAACTTGCGCCGATTCTTGAGAGTTAATTGATAAATATCTAACTTACAGCATGTAAAATGTTTTCTCCTCAGCATTGATCAGAAAAGGAGGCTCACAGCACAAAACTCCAAGGTTACCGCATACGAATTTACGACTATGACAACTCTTTCATGTCAACTGGCATTCATTAGACCAAAGAAACTAATGCTTGATCTTCCAGGTATGATTCACGGCGCTGAAAATATGGCTGTTTCGAAGTGTTTGGTGAGCTTTCTCGCCGAGAAACGGTTGGCGCGAAATTCGCGGTGAAAACTGCATTTTGCTTGGAAATAAGGAAAATTCGATGAGAAGCTGGCAATTAGTGATTATAATACTCTAGTTATTTCTTGGCGTATTTTGGAAATCAAAAATGGGAATTCTGGTGAAGTGTCTGGAGAGGTGAAGTATAAAAGAGGTTTAACTGAGGCACTAACGAGTTTCGGACCTGCAGTACCCCTCCTTCCTGCCTCTTCTACGTAACTCTGGACGCAACTTCCTTTCCTTTCGAACCCAACTTTAGAAACAATACTAGACACAAACTTTGACTTCGTGAAAACGTGCCGAGTCTCTCTTTAAGTCCTTTCCAATCACCTTCAGTCGCTCGGTCATTGGTTTGAAAC
The DNA here is from genome assembly GCA_013054445.1 of Cudoniella acicularis. Lineage (NCBI taxonomy): Eukaryota > Fungi > Ascomycota > Leotiomycetes > Helotiales > Helotiaceae > Cudoniella > Cudoniella acicularis. The sequence continues at coordinate 26,606 of JAAMPI010000705.1, read as the reverse complement.
CCCACCAGTCACCTGCTGAAACATTCTCTAGTTATATGGTTGATTTATTTAATCACTGCCTCAAGACAGCTGCAGTCAACAGTTGAAACATCCTCTAGCTATATGTTCAATTTATTTTCAATCACTGCCTCAGGCTAGTTCCAGTCACCTGCTAAAACCTCACCTATAAAATCTAAGGCCTGCTACAATTCCAGCGATTCTTATTCTAGACCTGCTGAAAACAAAATTCAAAAAGGTAAGTAGAAAAGCGCTCTACTACACCATCTTGAAACTGATATCGGCTCCGGAATTTCCTTCTAAATCCTTTGCTATCGACCAGCATTAAGTAACGCCAGCTCACAACCTGTTAACAGGCAAGGACGGACCTGGACGGCTTTCGAAATGGATACTGATTCGATAGTAAGCGTAGAACCGCAGGGGTCAAATCAAGACAGAGACCTAAGTTACATCAGCACCGACCAAAATCATGAAATAGCAAGCTTATTTAAAGAGCTACCCGACCCGGACCAAGAACTGTTCCTACCTAATGGAATACTTAGTCGATTCACTCTATTCCCGAAGTTCCCGACCGAATTACGCTTGATGGATTGGAGGTTTATGCTTCCGGCTCCGCGATACGTCTATCTTGGCTGCAAATGCTTCACTCTGTCAAGTCTTCACGACTATTCAGCGAGATACAAGAATTGAAAGCATGTCTCCCTTGGGGAAGCGCAGTTAATTTTGAGAGTCGAGAGGAAACGCTGAAACACTATAAAATCTCAACCAAGTATCTTTAGAAAAGACCGAAAGAGAGGGGTTATCACCTAGATCGTGTGATGGTAAGAGTAGGGGCCATTACTCTACGCCCACTTAAGCGAGATGCGTCGACGCGTCGATTTTTCGATGCCTTCCTTTTATAATTTATCCTTAAACCAACCACTAATACAAATCCCTCGATATCAAAGACGCAAGACTCAATCCTATCGAGCCCTCTTTAAGACAATCTAGATAGCGATTAGCCTACTCCTATACGCGTAGTATTTCGAGCTTATACACGCGATAGATTCTCATAACACGAAATCGTTGATAAGACTAGTGTGCCACGACGGTTAATTTAGACGATATTAAGGCAAGAATCAAGCCGGCGATCACGAAAAAATAAAGTTTATAAGCTTTATTTAATGTCTATACGAGAAATCCGCCGTTATATTCGCTATGTCGTGAAAGACTAGTTAACGCGCCGACTGTCACTTTCGTAGGTTAAAGTCTAGCTAGGAGTCAAGGCCTCTGTTTAAACCATCTGTCGACAACCCCGCCGCGTAGGCTACTGCCGTTGTATTATATACCCAAGACCCTATATATCACGCTAGCAAGCTAAGAAGAGATTAGGATTCGTATTAGAACACCGGTAGTAGGGAACAACGGACTATATAGTATATAGAGATAATAGCAAGCCTAAGGGTGACTGGCTAAAGGTGATTTAGCTAGACAAAGCTACGTTTAAGGTTAGGAAGAGTAGAAGGATTTAGGTTATATAGAGGGTAGACGAAAAACGCTAACGAATTAGATACGGTCGATATATAGGTCAGGGAGGTTTTCGGTTATGATTTAGGGGGCTATTAGATAGGATTATAAGTCGGAATTAGTCTTTATAGAAAAGCTTCCTAAACGTAAGAGTGTTTGCTCTAAGGCCTATCTCGAACAAGTTCTAGAACCTATAGTTTTCCCGCTGTTTAAAGAACTCGGGCTAGAGTATATCTTTATAGAAGATAGTTTAAAGGTCTATATAGGGCATACCCGGCTTCTACGGCTATAACACAGTATTCGCGGCTTTTATTAGCTACCTTCTTCTCTAGATTTAAACCTGATTAAGAAGGTTTAGCGCTAGATAAAACAAGAGCTAAATAAGTTACTATATATACTAAAAAATAGGGAGGATATACGTAGGGAGCTTTAAAAGCTTTAGGATCAGGTAGATCTACGTGACTTTCGGTATTATATAGAGTAATTGACCTATAAAATTAAAGATATAATTAAAGTACGTGGATTAACTACTATTAATTAATTCGTGTTCTAAACTTTAGTTTAAAATAATATAAATTATAATTTTAGTGAGTTTTAAAAGTAAGAGGGTCATTTTCATGGTTCTCGCTTAAGTAGCCCCTACTCTTACTATTCTAGATTAATAATAAAGTTGACTCTGTTTACTTTTATTTAGAGTTGTATAAAGATACTACCAGCTCAGATTCTCTTAAAACGCTCTAACGTGTCTTTCGAAGAACTCTACATAATATTAGAACACTAGAAATTCGACCCCTTTTTTCGGATGATATCTATCGAGAAATCGAGCTCACCTACTTGAACCTCTTCCGTGATTTTAGAGTCCTTCAACGATTGCGTTTTACCACTAACTCCGACCAACAAGATTTTCAGCGTGGGTGCCAGCAAATTTCCGCTTGGCTTGACTATTGGTAATCTTACCTCCACGACCATTCTACCTACCCTCTCATTAATAAGAAGAGCAAGAATCCGAAACGCATCGAGATATATGTCATGCCTGGATGGAGCCAAACGACGGGCCAAACCGGGGCACTATTGCCCGAGGATATTTTAAAAGCCGGAGGCAAGCTTTTGAGGGTCATTGCTTAGGATGATATCGATTAGCAGCTCGAGCCGAGAGAGGAAGAGACCCAGGCTGTGGATTAGAGAGTCGAGACTCGAAAGACATGGAAATCTGTTATTGGCTTAGAAATCTACTGTCTACAGATAATTCGAACAAATATACGTGGCATGAAGGTTGACTGAAATCAGGGTTGGTCTTCAATCTTAAGGTTAACAGGTCAATTGACAATTTTATTCTATCAGCCAGTTCTACCGAACTCTTGAGACTTGATTGGAATTAACATAACTTTGATATTTGAGCAGTCTTCGCAAATACTTGGCAACCTAACCAACATAACCGTACCTACTACTTCTTTGGACCGTAGTTACAATAGAATGAGCACACAAGTACAGTTGGGGTGGTGGATATAATGAGGTGAAGTGTGAAGGGTTGAGCAAGGCGCAACTGACTTGAGGCGTGAACTTCCTCTCCTTCAACTCCACACTGATTAGAACTCATAGGTAGAATACCCGACTCGTCGCGAAAACGCATCGAACCTTTCATTTCCAATCACTTCATCTCCCCCCCCCCCCCTCGTTGACTCAAACCTCCTCCAATCACCTCCTTAATTTCTTTAATTCACTTATTATCCACCATACATTGTTAAAATTGCCTAACAGCCGCTCGAGTCACGATTGTCACGTCAACCGACCACTCCCTTAAATCACTCGAATGACATCCTCGAATTTTCCACCTATAAAGGCCAAGTTCTGCCACAAGTTCTGCCGCAAGTTCTGCAAACTCTCCCGAACTCGCCGACAGCGAAAATCGAAAAGGCCAGTGCAGAACTCCATCACCGCTTTACCGCCACACTGCTATCCGTTCTTAGAACCTCATTGTTCTCAGCTAGGGGCCATGACTCTGCGCACCGTGTTGATTCTCTTCAGCAACTTCACCATTGGAGCTTTCAGACAGCGATCTAGGAGTTCATTGCCGAAATCCAACTATGAACCTGCTCACAGACCGGTTGAGATCGCGGAACGGCAGGATTCAAGCCAACTAGGAGACCGATGTCGGATACCTGCAGATCAACAACACGAGACAGCGGTGGAATCTATCAATGAGTTATCCGACCTAGCACAAGAAGTCTTGAAAACTCCCGATATACTCGAGAAATTCATAGTCTCCACGAAACTCCCTGCTGAACTACGCTTGATGATTTGGCGTCTTTCACTTCCAGCTCCACGCCATATATTTCTTGGCTATGAGTGCCACAGTGTTGGATATTTATATTAGTAATAATATTATTATTATTACTAATGAATTATTAAGCTATTTAGAAGAAAAAGGAGCAGATAAAAAGGTACTTAAACACGTAAATTCCTTTAAATAATCTATAATTATTTTCTTTTAGTTTTTTATATTTATATACTAATTTAGCTATAGGTTAAACCTCTTGACTACTAGAAAGCCTATAAGTCTAAGTACCCTGTTCTAGCTTTAATAGCTAGAAAATACATAGGTATCCCAGCTTCTTCAGCTAATAGTAAGCGGTTCTTTTCTCAGGGGTCTCTTATTATTTCTAAAATAAGAAATAGACTTAGTAAAGAGACTTTTAAGAATATTGTAGCTCTTAAGAATTAGGGAGCCTTTGAAGACGAGGAATATCCAGAAGAAGCTATTCTTAAAGAAAGTATTTTAGAGGAAGATAATTAGTTTTATATTAAATCAAAGGAACAGTTATATATTTAAACTCTATTTCTATAAATGTCTCTTATATCTCCTATAAATAATTAGTGGTTCTTTAATAAGTTATTAAAATAATAAAGAGGCTCTAAGAAAGACCTGAAAACACTTGCTTACTAAGCTAGTAATCAAACTATTTTATTTTATTTTAATTATTTATTCCAATTAAATCAAGTAGGTCTTGGAAACCCTTAATCAAATTCTAATTAAGAAATTTCAATTTGATTTAGTTACTAATTAATTAGTTTGATTATTCCTTTGATACACTGTACAGATCTAGGGACCATTCATCGTGGCTACTATCTATAGCAGAGATAGTAAGTAAAGCGATTGCTTGCTTGAAATACATAGCCAGTGCTAATACTTATATAGCAAACTACCTATCCTCTCCTAAAGAATACACTGCCAGAAGATATCAAGACGCGCTCTTCTAAACATACAGGAGAGAAAAATTTCCTCGGAAGAACAAGGAGGAGGGAAGAATAATGAACAGAATAATGAACAGTAGGCAGACTACCTATAAATAGGTAGATAACTAGTAGTTTCACAAAAAGGAAATAAGACCATAGTTATAGATATTAGTAAATAAAGTCTCAGCGTCCTATTCTCTTAAAGCTCTCTTCCTAAGTGAAGTGGATAAGGAATCAGGATAGGCAGAACCCGCGAGTACTTTCGCCAAGGCGTTCTGTTGATTGCCGTTTTCAGTCAGGCGCGTGGATCGCCAGCGCGTCGCGTCAGAAAGTCTGCCTTTTTTTTTGTCGCGATGCCTTGCTGGTGGCAAGCCTATCAATATTCAAACCTTATGTAACGTTCTGGTATATCACGTGCTGTGATAGTTGGGTTTTAATCGTCAATTGAAGTGTCAAGTAAATTAGTGTAGAAAGTTATGTATTGAAGTTGAGCACGCAGCTCTAGAAAGGAAAACTATATGGCTATATAGGTGGTTGTTGAATGGATCCCTGGATCCGCAGATCGGTCTAGTAAACCAGAATCCTTAGAGTCCTCTGTAGCGTGGAGAGGAAATCAAATATAGTTATCAAATTCGTCCCATTTGAGAACGAACAATCCTCGCAAATTAGGATCTTTGAGGAGCTTGCAATCAGCCTTGTGGCCTTTCTCGTTCCAGCCAGCTACCTGGCAGGCCTTATCACACTCATGTTAGCATCCAAGTCAACATAATACAGGGAAGATTTTCAATGGTGGTCTTACCCTGTCGCAATACCAGAAAGACGAGCACTTACTACACCGCTGTAGAGAGGCTGCCTTCTTACCACACCCGTGACACATTCTGATACCATCAAGCTCTGTTGAGAACTGTTGGACCTGGTCGTTTAACGCCAGCAACTTATGTAGTGATAGTGGAAAGATCTGCGTGACGTCGCGTTCGGTTAGCGAACATGAATCAAACTTAATTATATAGATTGGCAATTGTTATGGTAATCTTACCTTGATCATCCGAGGATCCTCATGGCGGATACCGGGCTCACCAAACTTAAATACGTGACGTTTTGCATAGAAAATTGCGACTGTGTACCCCCTTTGAACCTGGGTAGGTGTCAATTCACTGCCTCGGCCATCGGTGTAGAAGTGCAGTGGAATTTTCCCGCCGTCAACATCCTTGATTTCTATCTCTAGATGATGGAGTGTGACGAAATCCACAATCTCGCCTAAGAAGCACCAACAGCGTCCCTGTCGGTAAGTAACTAGGCTGCTCTCATAGAAGTCCGGATCGACGTCGTTCTCGTCTGGGAGGTCAATGAACCCGGGGAAGGTCGCGCGGTCCCGAAGATCCACCTGCTGTCTCGGGTGTTTTGGCTTCACCCTCTTCCAAAGCCAGTCTTCGAAGTCGCTCGGTTCAAGTCCGCGCGGACTTCATCCACTGTCGTGCTCCACTTCATTGAGATTCCGTATAGCTTTGAAACTCCGTATAACTTTGAAATTCCGTATAGCTTGTGCTTCGAGGGGTCCCGTGCTAAAGTTGCGGGCTCGATCACTTCCGGGCTGTCGCCGCCAAGGGCCGTCCTCCAAGCAGACGCCGCCCTCTCCGCGAAGGTATGTCCTCTTGCCAAGTCGCCATTGGCGATAGCGATCTGAGCGGCATCGAGAAAGGCCCGCGGCAAACCAAGGTGACCTGGTCGTTGCTCGTTATAGAGACGGACTTGTTGATCAACGTAGCGGAGGATTCGTAGTGGGGATGACAAAATACCATCTACGCCGCCTTGCCCGATGAGAATGTCCAACCGGTAAATCTCCTCTAATCTCCTATCACTTTCTCGACTCTGCTCTGGCGGCAAGGAGCAGAGACGGCACCAACATGTAAAGCCAAACTTTGCCTGAAGATCCTCCTGTCGGGCTTCGCGGTTTTTGTCGACTCCTAAGTAGTATATCGTGATCTCTTCGCCTTCGTGAATGTCTCTCAAAGCATGCACTGTATGCCGTTTGATGTTCTCGTTCCAGTTCTTCTGTGCGTTGTTATCGTAGGCGTGGTTAATACGGCATGCTTCTAGGAAGATTGACCATTTATCTCCGTCAGTTTCAGCAGGTAGGGAGTTTGTTCGAATGATCCCAAGATACTGCTCAGCAGCATTCCCATATGGATGGATATTATGCATGGATAGGAATGCTCGCCGCTGGTGTTCGCTGAGGGCATCGACTTGCTGGCAGATGGATGTTCGTAACCGTTCACTGACCGGTTCATTACGAGGTACTGTAATGATGGGCTCTTCGGAAAGAATTCGTGTGCCCTTGGAGATATTTTCGATTGCGACGAGACCCTTTCCTTTCCCCGGCACATCCTGCAAGGCGTATATGGGATTGCCCGTCGTGCTCTGCATTTTTACGCCTCCTCTTCCTTTCGTTTCGGCATTCAATCCCGAAAGTCAGTAGCATCCACAAACCTATGATTCGGAAAATAGAAGTGGAGGATGGAAGTAATTTTTTGTTGGACTGGCAGAGACCGCGTTGATTCATCTAATTGGTTGGCCTCTCGGGGCTATTGGGTGACACCACCGATCAGAGGATTGGCTGCACCCAAATGCGTTAATACCCAATAGGATGTACTGTATCTCTTTCAATGCCAAACGAACAACAAGTTCGATAGCCCACTGAAGACTCTCGCTGGAGGCGTTACTCGCATCAAGACCAATAACAAGTCAGGAATTGGCCAGTTCGCTGGGGCCATTTGCGAAGTCCTTCCACAGGTGTGCCTCCTGCTAACGAGGGTTGGTCGTAGATCCGTTCGCCTTGAGAGTCAAGTCGTTCTCGGGCGTTTCACTCATCCTACATACATCGGAATTAGCATTCTACTGTGTCTTAGCTGGGCTTATTGTGTATAAAAAGTACATATATATCGAGACGGGTACGTACAATACTCTCCTTCGCTGGTCTTCCTGGTTCTGGAGCTCATAACTTGGATCATTTGCCACGGCCAACGGCAGCGTCTACCAGTTACAGTACTTGGCAACAGTTGTTAAGTGATGTTTACAAAACGCGTAAAAACGCGACGTGTCCCCCTCACACCTTAACTTCTACACAACAAAATGCCACCTCAGCGTACTCCCCTCAGGTCAATTAGCTCAAACAGCCTTCCTAGGACCCATTTGACTCCTTTAACACATGGCATTATTATAGGCAAGAAGTCTGAAGGCGCGCACGTAGCCCAGATTACGAGGGAGTTAAAATTAGATATCGCGACTATTAAATACACTATCATTAAAGCCTTATTACATAACAAGAACTGCCCAATTCCTTATATACCCCAGAAGAAACTATATATAGATACAGACGAACGTCACCTCTTTCACTACGTATGATTACACCCTAAGGACACATATACCCAGGTCATCAAGGCCTATAGCCTAGATTACGAGACTATAACCGTAAAGAAGATTCTCAAGCGGCATAGTATTACTAATTAGCGCTATAAGAAGCGCCTGTTTCTTATATAGAAACACGCGGAACAACGACTTACTTAGTGATTAAGGAATAGGCATTTAACCTAGGAGGAGTAGGGTATATATATATAGAGTGATAAGTGTTCTATCGAGCAGGGACGGGGTAAAGTCTAGGAGTAGTGTTGTTACAGCTCTGCAAAAGCACTAGGGCCCTGACGTCACGTGGGGACGTATTTGTAAGAAGGTGCTATATTATCGAAGAAACTAAGCTAAGGAGAGAAGAAGGAAGAGGTGAGTTCCGCTAAGTGTCACAAAGCACTTAGGAGAAGTCAAACTAAACAGTGCTCTATTTCTTAGAATAATCGATGAAGAAGAGAAGAAGGGAAAGGGAGAAGTGTCACGAATCGGGATCACGTGTAGGCCCAGGCCTGAGGCTCGGCTACGACTAATAGGAACAGCACAGAGAACCAGGGTCCTAAGTCACGAGGATCACGTGACTAGTTAGGTGATAGAGTCTAAGGCTGAGGCTTAGCAGGGAGGCCGACCGACCTTCGGTCTACCTAGCTGCCTACGGCCTACGGGAAAGAGGATCTATATAAGTAGAGGGATTTCCTTACTAGATAGGAGCTTTATACTTAACTTACTTTAATAATCTTATATTATACTTTAACATATCTTTACTTATAACGTACTAAGCTTCCTAGTTAGTAACACTAGTAGTATCGCCTTGCCTACACTTCTATACAACTAATCCGACAGACCTCCTGCTTACCTAAGGCGCCGTCTTTAGTTAAGTAAGACACAGATTGTAACGGATCGGGTCTACTTAACTAAGACGCGCCTCAGGTAAGCAGGAGGTCTGTCGGATTGGTAGTATAGAAGTGTCGAGCAAGGCAATACTGATCGGGTTTGCTAACTAAGAAGCTTAGCACGTTACAAGCAAAGATAAGTCAAAGTATGATATAAGATTGCTAAAGTAAGTTGAGCATACAGCTCCTATCTAGCTAAGGAAATCCCTCCGCTTATATAGATCCCTTATTCCTATAGGCCGAAGGTCGTTCGGTCCTTCTGCCAAGCCTCGGTCCTGGACTCCATCACCTGACTAGTCACATGACCAGTCACGTGATCCTTCGTGACTTAGGACCCTGGTTCTCTGTACTGTTCCCGTTGGTCACAGCCGAGCCTCAGGCCTAGGCCTGCACGTGATCCTAATTCGTGACATAAAACACTAAAACTTAAGATTTTTTAAAAATTAACTACTCTTATAACTATAGCTTATAAGACCTTCTTATTATGATACAGTATTATAAGAAATTGACGGTATATATATACTACTTAAATATAAAAAAAAGTAGGCTAATAGGCTTATATTAGTTACAAAGTCGTAAGAATAGCGGAGGGGCAAAAGCACTATATTCGATAAGTGATACGCAGCCCGATTTTAGCGCTATAATCGTTTATTTACAGTGTAGGAAATGATTAGATTAGATTAGAATAATGACCATTAATCTAATCTAATCAAGTGATTTTACCTATTAATCGTACTATAATCTAGATTATTTAAATAGATTAGATTACTAATTAATTAACCAGGTCACGTGGTTGCTTTTTTTTTTTAGAAACAGCAAGGGATGTCTAAATAAAGTTTAGGGTTAATATAAGCGAGGCTAATAGGTAAGGATCTAAATAAGCGAAGTTTATTGATTGGCTTAAAAATAGCCCTAGAAGGTTGCCCGTAGCGGGCCGATTTGTCAGCATTCCCGAGCCTCCTAGAACAACCTTAAAGAATCTATTATTAAAATTAGAAATAAAATACTAAAAATAATATAATAATTATTAATTATACTTTGAAATCAAACCTTCTAGATAGTAGAAGAAGGGACTTAGAAGATTCTAGAAACTATTAAATTTATTTATAAAAGAGCCTTTTTCCTCGATAGATTCTTCTTTCTCCTTACTTTAAAAATTATTAATAAATTAATAATATATTCTTTTAAAAATCTTTCAACTATAAAGTTACTTTACTATATTAATTCTATTAGCTATGTCTCAAACTAACTCTATTACTCTTAACTTAAAGCAAAATAAAGAGGACTTTGAATTAGGGCCTCTTGAAAACTGTCACGGAGTTGGTTCACGTGGGGTTAGGGCCAGCCCGGCGAAAGTATCGATAGATATCTTTGTTGTCCTATACATTCCATTCTCATTTTCCAATACAACCTCGAAGATGACCTCGTCGGAATACAGAAATTTAGCCGAGAGAATTGCCCATGCTGCACAAACCAGTGTTGCGGTATCGACTCCGCAATCATGTTTTGGCTGTTTAAGGGGCAGCCAGTGAGTGACTTTAGATGCCATGGTTGTCGTTGATGCTTGATTTTGTTGTGCTCGTTCTCACAAGATGATGCTCCTAAGAATCTGTTGACTTATGATAGTGTCCAAATTCCACCCTATGAGGGCAGATGAGCTGAACCCACGAGGGGGGCCGCACATCCTTGATTATTATGAGCTACTGGCTAACATATCAATCCCTGCATCGCCCGTTGTTCGTTCGTTCCATGCTTCTTGCTGAGCCTTAAAGCTGACCGGTATGGTCACCTTCTGTGGACCCCAGAAGAATTTTTTTTAGATAACTTCCGAGACTATCATTATCCCTCTGATCTCAGCCATTAATTCATAACAAGACATCATTACTAGGCAACGCACCATCACCTTCTCTTGCACAGCATTCATACAATCTCGGTTATGGATTTGCAACTCCTCGACGTTTCTACTGTCACCAGAGGTAGCCCTTCGGAAAAGATCAAGTTCTGCCAAGACCTCCTCTGTTGCTTTGAAAGGCACGGTTTTGCGAAGATTATCAATTACGGGATCCCTAAAATCCTGATAGAGCAAGTTCTCTCGGTTGTATGTTTCACGCCATCAATTTTCTTTGGCTGTCCAACTACTGAACAGACAATCAGAGTGCCACATTCTTCCATCTGCCAGAAGAAGCCAGGCGGTTGCCGCTCATCCTCCAAGGGCGAATCCACATAGAGGTTATAGTCATGTTGGAATGGAAAAATCATCCGCTGTCAGTGGATACGAGAAAGGAAAGGTGGTAGATTCGAAAGAGTTTAACTGCAAGGTGGCACTGCGAGGTCTTTCACACCAAACATCAAGCTGACGAGATATACAAGGAATCATTTGATCAAGGAGATTGCCAGGATACGTTGTACCCGAATATTTGGCCCAATGAGTCCGATGTTCCTGGATTTCGGGCCACCATGGAACAGTTCTTTGACTGTTGTCACTTGGAGCTTCTCGTCATCCTGCAGGCATTATCCGAAGTGCTTGGTCTTCCAGCTCGATTTCTACCAGACATGCACTCCAGAAGAGAGCACGAACTACGACTCCTGCACTATCCACCCATTAGTATCTCAGAGATTCGCTCTGGCAACAAGACCAGGATTTCTGAGCACACTGATTCGGCTCTATCTCGCTGCTCTTCCAAGATAGCGTTGGTGGTCTCGAAATAGAAGACTAGAAGAATTTCGGGATGTTCCATCCGCTGGAGTGCGACTCAACCGTTATGATTGTCAACCTGGGCGACTCGCTCCAGAGGTGGACGAATGATACCCTAAGGTCTGTGAACCATCGGGTGACGATTCCTGTGACCCTGCGAGATGTTGATGTTGGCATCATCCGAGAAAGATACTCCATTGCTTTCTTCGGTAAACCAAATAGAGACGTTTCTGTAGCTGCCCTGCCGGAATTTGTGTCTGATAGAAGACCGAGTAGGTACGAGCATATGACAGCGGGGGAATATAACCAAGCGAAACTTCTCAGAACATACTAGTACGGTAGATGAGATATAGTTCAATGCAGAGCTTGCAATACTTGTCGCATCCATGCCCAATCACAAGTGCCATGTCCTTCGCTTTCGTTTCTTGTATTCAAAGGCTAGACTATCACATCATGCGTTGTTTTCTGAGCTGCTATGCTGATCGTGGTACATGCGCCTGCAGCCTCGCCGCCGCGAGTCTGTGAGGCTAACCACGGGGCATCCGAAGATGGAGCCCCGCTTAGAGTTTGGAGCGCTAATTTCTCACTGTTGAAGATTGCCCCATGAGTACCACTATCACTCATCTCAAGATACTCCGGGATGAATATAACATGACGTTGAGTTGGGGTCAGCTTATTGCAGCAGGGTTCATAAACCACAGTTGGGATTATATGTACTAGACATCACTACGACTCGTACTAGGAGGTAAATGATTGGCAAGGATTTAAACCCCCAACAACCATTATGCATCATCTATGCGAAGTAACCAATAACAAGTCCCGGGAACCAGTGACATCTAAAAATCCAATATCAGCCGCTTTCGTTCCTCATGCGGAAGGCATTCTTCACCTCGCAGAAGAATATGTTGGCAAAGTGGACGCCAAAATATCATGATTGTGTTCCGAGCTTGGAAGCTGGATGACATTCAGCTGCACGATCTGTTAGATACGACCGGATAGCCGGCCCCACTAGGCAGCCGGAATTCACACCGAGTAGTATCTTATATAACTTTGTATAGAGTTAGATTAAAAATATATTAAAAATATATTAATTATACTTTAGATCTATATTATCCTTGAAGGCACTTACTAAGTCTTATTATTAGTATATAGCTCGTTTATATATAGAAGTTTATATAGATATAATTCTACTTTATCTTTTAATCTTAAGTTAGTACTAACTATTTTATAAAATCTAAAGAAGCTAAAAGTTATATTATAATATTTAAAGTAATTCTTATACCTACTACTCTCTATTATAGTAAGTTGGTATTAAGTTATTAATATTAATAAATAGAGGGGGAAAGGCTTTGCGGGTAACACGGGTAAGCGAGACGCTTTGACATTTTTTGTACTTCGTCTCTGGCCAAATAATGCAGCCAAGCCTTCTGGTATATTCTACGCTAGCAAGCCTAATTCACCAATAGAATTACTGACTTCCACGTATTTGTGGGGAAGGTAGGGTTTAGAGGATAGTTACTTGGCTGCATTATTTGGGCAGAGACGAAGTATGTAATCTGCTGGGTGGGAATTCCGGCTACCTAGTGGGGCCGGCTATCGGGTCGTATCCAACATCTGTTGGAGGCGGTTTCTCTTGCCTTTTTTCGAGACACGTTCACGTCGACATTGGCTCAATGTAGACAATGCCGCTTTACAGATCTGAGGTACACCTGCGGAGCGTCCATCCGTGTGGCTTACTGCAGACTTCGCCAAAATGCATTCTTAGCTGTGTTGACGGTGAACCTGGACGGGAATCATGGGGTGATATTCCAGACTTTATCGAGGCGTGGGTAACGCTCGATGTTGCACTGCTCCTGGCCCCCCAATTTTGGCCAATTCTGAATTGTGGGGCATAACATTGATTGGTGATGTACTGATGATTGCAAGAGTCGCCATTGTCTTCATGGTACTATAGAGTATAGTTGATAGGTAGACTTTCAAACCACAAACACAACTTCGAGATTCAGAATCGCAATGGTAGTACCAGTCCTTGATGCGTCCCGGTTTGTAGGCGATTCTCCCACTGATCGCTTCAAGTTCGCAGAAGAACTACTGGATAGTCTCCAAAAACACGGATTTGTGAGACTCAGAGACCATGGCATCTCAGATGAGACTGTTGAGGAAATGTTTCGATTGGTGAGACAACCTTCCAGAACAAAAATATCTGCGGTCTATGAGAAGATTTCTGGAGGCGGGCTAACAACGGACTCTGCGGATTGCAAAGTAAGAACCCAGCACTACTTTCTAAAGAGCATGATTCTAACTGGAAATAAAGGAACATTTTGATCAAGGACCGGCCAATGAGTAAGTTGATATCGTTCTGTTGTCCTTTTTGGCTAACGTATGTCTTCCAGTGAACAATTTCCAAACAAATGGCCATCCGAGGTTGACCTTCCCAATTTCCGAACCACAATGGAGAACTTCTACTTGCTCGCGGAGACTGTGAGCCTGTACATACTTGAAGCCCTCGAAATGGCTCTCAAATTACCCCAAAGTTCATTCCTCAACATGATGGTTCACAATGCCAGCGAGCTGCGATTGAATCACTACCCCGCCATCTCCATTGCAGATATGCGAGAGAAGAACATCAACCGCACGTCACCTCATTTCGATCTTGGAGTCATAACTCTTCTCTTTCAAGATGGTATCGGAGGCTTGGAGATCCAGGATCGAGACCGACCAGGTTCATTTATGCCAGTTGAACCTTCAGTTCAAAGTGAAATGATGGTCAATGTTGCCGAAACTTTTCTGCGCTGGACCAACGATGTGGTCTCGGCTGGCTTACACAGGGTGACGATCCCAGAATCACTGAAAGAAGCTGACGGAGGCCTCATAGAAGAGCGGTTCTCGGTGGTGTATCTATGCAAGGCTGATCGAGATGCCTCGGTTGCCCCTCTGAAGGAGTTCGTGACAGAGAAAGGGTCGAAATACGGACACATATCTGCTCTTGAATATCATCAACAGAGATTGGGATTGGCTTATCAGTAGATAGCTAGCTTGTTCAACGTACACATCAAAAATGTGATACAATGTCACTTAGTCCAAAGAGCAATAGGTCTCTGAATACATTTTCGTGAACCTTTTATCCGCCCTGAAATGGACTAGAGTGCCTAGTTCTAGTCAATAGCATACATGCAGAAAGCATAGTGATGTTCGCATGCCACCGCCAAGGTTGTCAGGTGAGAGTGGCATTCATAGCCGAGTTCTCGGGCACGGTGTTCTTGCTTGTATCTGCATCCTTCTTTTCCTTGACAGACCTCCACTCGATACCAACAGCACCTACGATCATTAGGGTAGCAAAAGCAGTTGCTAAATAATACGAATCTGTAAGAGCCTTGTCGTATGCAAGAATCACACTCGGTAGGCTCTGAGCACTCACTGCCTCCCTGAGATTCGTCGCACCTGCATCCTGCACAACCTTCGGGTTCACAGAGGGGATTTCTTCTAACTCTTTGACTAGCTTGTTCGTGAATATGCTTTGTGCTATTGAAATCGATACAGCGCTTCCGAGATTTTGTGCAAGGATAACGGCAGCTGTTCCTATCGAAAGATCCTCCTCGCCGAGTACTACTTGCGCTGCCAGGAGAGGTTGTTGAAAGGACATCCCGCTGCCCAGACCAGCAAGAACTTGGTAGGCGATCCACTTCGAATGACCAGTCCATGGCTTGAAGGTTGTCAGGAACCCGGTGCCGAAACTGGTCAGAATACACCCCAATATCATGAAGGGTTTATAGTATCCAAAGAAGCTGATTGCAGGTGCTGATATGACACCACCAACTACAAGAGATATTATAATTGGTAGCGTCATGACTGCTGATTGAAAAGCCGACACTCCTTTGATAGCTTGAAACCATATTGGAAGCTGTGAGAACAATGAGTTACAATCAACATGAGTTGCGATCCAAGTGACTTACATAGAAGTCAATGATAGATAGAACAGATGCCCCGCAGAATGCAAATATGAGACCAAATGCCATGCTCCGCTGCCGAACGATATGGGGAGGAAGAGTGGCCAGTTCTTGACGGCGAATTTGTATGTATATAAAGATAATCAGAAGTAATCCAAATAGGATGAGAAGCACGATGATCCGAACATTTGCCCAGGAATATTGAGTGCCGCCCCATTGCAAAGCAAGGATCAGGCAAATGATGGCGGGAATGAAAATCCCTATACCAAGCCAGTCTATGTCTTGAGCTTTCTTTCTGAAATCTTGAAAGGATGGATTTGCTTTCTGGGGTCTATAAAAAGCCATGACGAGTAGTATGGCAAGACCTCCCACGGGAAGGCTGATATAGAAGCACCACTTGGAAATGTCAGACCCACCCCTCAGTAGACAATATGACTTACTCTCCAAGATGCATGAGTTGTCAACGCTCCACCGATTAGAGGACCAACAACCGACGAAATAGCCTCCATCCCCCCGACTATGGCCACTGGACGAAGTCAGTTCTCGGTTTTGTATAAGAATTAGGAGTCCACGCTCTGAGACAGAAGTGAAGCTTGTTCAGATCCTAAAAGTGGCATACGTAAAGAGGAGGAAAGAAAAAGGACAGGGGCGGTTACTGTAGATAGGTCGTTGATGAAGAGGAACCGTGTCGGCAATGATGCTGTAAAATTCAGCATCGAGCTTGTCTGTTCAGTAGCAGGCATTCACTCTTACAGAATGGCCCCAGAAACGATTCCCGACACTCCAATTCCTGAAATGGCCCGACCAACAATAAAGCAGCTTGACGTGGGCGCTACTCCAGCGAGCAACGACCCTATCTCAAATATGCAGATAGCTGATAAAAAGGAAGCCTTGGCCGTAAGCACGTTATATATTTTACCCCAAAACAATTGAAATGAACAGCTGGTCAGGTAGCTTCCAAAGTTTTAGCACACATTGTCATCCAAGAATAAATAAACTCACAATGCAGAGCCATACCAACCAACGTCTTTGAGGCTGTTGAAATGATTTGAGATGGTAGGCGCGGCGGTGGAAACAATTGTGCCGTCCTTTGAAAGTAAGTCATACGAATATCAAGTTTGCCATCAATTCCATAGAGATACGTACCAAGCCAACAATGAAGACGACTAATGCCAGAGAGATTGCGAGAAGAGCCCGTTTCTGACCGCTTAGATATTTGGACTCGTCTTCTTCCACAGTTGCGATTTCAGAACCAGCGAGATTTTTGTCATCGCTGACACTGCCAACAACATCTGGTTTTTCTTTATTCGAAGTAGCCAAATCATTTTCTGATGAGATAACTTGAGCTTCCGGTTTCTCGTCAATCACATCATGTGAGTCCGAAGTACCATTTGACGAGCTCATACTGACATGTGGTCTCAAGTAAAGTATGGAGGTTGTTATGTAGAAGTGTTGAAGTGTTGTGCGCAACAGAGCAGGATATGGGTACATAAGAGACGCTAAACCGAAAAGGATCGCCCTCTACAAAACCAACCCCACCAGGATCTTCATGATAGGGATTATTTTATGACAAATGCACTTTATGCTGCATTTATTGATTTTGACTCTGAATAAAGTGCATAAACCTATGAATCCTCTGATTGATCAGGAGGTAGGGAATCGTTTTCGATATATTTTCAAGAGCTCAATTAGAGCTAAAAACCTCAAAAACACACACAATTTTCCTATTCGGACTAGCTTCCTGTATCCTTAGACCTCTGGTGTATCAACCACATCAATCAAATACTGCTGAATCCGAATAAGCCGTGCCTCTAGCTCTAGTATATCCTCTTTTGTCCAATTCGTAGCCTGAGCCTTTCGTAATGCACGCGCATTCATATAGATAAATACTAGCTTCCTACCCTTCTCAGTGCCCATTCGATTATGTAGTTTCGAGTGTAGGAGGTTCAAAATAGAGAAGGATCGCTCGGCAGGAACGCTATTCGTAGTAGTATTAAGAAGTCGGAGGGCAATTCGAGCAAGTTCAGGGTGATCAGGTGCCTATTAAGGTTAGTAGAGATACACTAGTAATAAAGATATACTTACTATTAGCTCCCAAAAGACCTCGTCGCCTTTCCTCCACGCTATCTGCTCAGGGTGGAATTCATCCTTCGGTTCTTGTATTTCAAGAAGGATAGTAACGCGCCATCACCTCCATGCTCTGTGATAAATCCCATCACCTTCTTCTTCTCCTCCGTAGGCATCTCTTGATATTCAGCGTGATTTTGCTTTGTGAGGGTATACACAATTAGGTCCTATCCTTTCCTCCTCCTAACCAGCCTCTCACTGCCTTTGGAAGTGTCTTATCCTCTTCCTCCATCATCTCCTTGTATTTGAGGCATCGAGCAAGGTGTTTAGCTTGTCGAGTAGTATGCCGAGACTTGACCTTACTACAATGAAGGCATTTGCTTTGGTCGCCAGTGTTATCAGATGCCTCGATAAATTCGAACTCTTTATTGACGTCGTCGAATGTTGGTCTTCCTACTACAGTACGCTTCTTATTAGTAGCTCCAATCATAGTGGTAAAGGCGTTAGAAGGCATCTTATTAATTTAAGAGCTGCAGTTGTGGTGTTGTGATACAGGTTGTTTACTATCGATAAAAGAAAATTTCACGATCCGGAGCGGATTATTGTTTTTTCCAGGCCACGTGACGAATTTATGCTAAATGCGTCATGTCAACGATTTTATTAAATGCTAAATGCTAAATGAAGGGCCAATAATATACGCAGTGCACAAAATAATCCCTACTTCATGAGGACTAGTAAATGTCTCAACCCCCCATGTCTTTGCCGCACTGCCCAGTGATCAGACAAAACGATGCCATCGGATTTCCCACGGCTCGACTAACATCGATTGCTTCAGGCCCAGTTTTTTTCTCGTGCATATCTCCTTCCTAAGGAGGGGCATTCTATTAGCCACTTGCATATGTCGAATAATCTTGATGATATGCTTTCACTCTCGCTAGAGACCTTGACCTGTATTGGCACACTTTGGAAGTTTCTGTAAATTCAGCAATACATCTCTGTCATTCATCCGCTGCAATAACAGTCTCGCGGAATAACAACAACACCACTAAATCATAATGTGAGTGCTGAAAACTAGACATCTCCTTTCACGCGTCATGCAGATTAACTCTTCTCATTCAAGGCTCTGTGATCCTGCGGCAAAATATGATGCCTTCCCCAAAGTGCACCTTCCACATCGAAAATGGCCTAATAAGTCGTTGACAAAACCTCCCAGATGGTTGCCGACGGATCTGAGAGATGGCAACCAATCCCTAGTCCAGGTACAAATCATCAGACGTCCCTAGAATTCAAATCCAACTACTAATACTTGAAAAGCCCATGGATAGTGATACCAAGCTCCGCTTCTTCCAGGCTCTGGTGAAGTTGGGTTACAAAGAAATAGAAGTCTCATATCCCTCTTCGTCACAAACCGACTTCGATTTTACCAAACGATTGATTGAAACTCCAAATATTACTCCCGATGATGTCTGTATCCAAGTCATGTCACCCTGTCGGGAGGAGCTCATACGCCAAACTGTGAGCTCAGTCTTAGGTGCAAAGAAGGTCACAATTCATATTTATCTGGCGACAGCAGAGTGTTTTCGCAGAGTTGTTTTTAATATGACGGAAGGAGAGACTCTGGACTTGGCAGTTCGATCAGCGAAGCTCGTGAGGGAGTTGACTAAAGACAGTCAAGATCCCGCTGCGCAATCGACCGAATGGATGTTGGAGCTCACCCCCGAGGTTTTTCAAGACACCCCTTTGGAGTTTGCTCTCCGACTCTGCGAAGCTGTAAAAGCAGCTTGGGAACCTACAGTCGATCTTCCAATTATCTTCAACTTGCCTGCTACTGTTGAAATGGCTATGCCGAACGTTTTCGCCGATCAAATCGAATGCTTTTGTGAGAGTATTTCGGAACGAGAGAAAGTTTGTGTCTCATTACACAGCCACAATGACCGTGGATGTGCTGTAGCTGCGACTGAGATGGCTCAACTAGCCGGGGCTGATCGAGTAGAGGGCTGTCTATTTGGGAATGGAGAACGGACCGGAAACGTTGATCTGATCACCCTCGCTCTCAACTTGTATACTCAAGGCATCCATCCAGGAGTTAATTTTAGCGATATCAACAGCATCATTAGCATTTTTGAAGAAAGCACGAAAATACCCGTACATGTCCGAGCACCATATGTGGGCAAGTATGTGTTCTGCACGTTTACTGGGGCACACCAGGATGCCATTCGTAAAGGTTACAAGCACCAGGAGAGCACGCGGGCCCAGAAATGGAAGATGCCATACATACCACTGGATCCTCAGGATCTGGGAAGAGAACACGAAGCTATCATCCGTGTTAACTCACAGAGTGGCAAAAGTGGCAGCGCCTGGCTTGTTAAAGAGGCTTTCCACGTTGATTTACCCCGAGATCTCGAAGTTCACTTTTCCCAAGTCGTGCAAACGCATGCTGATATTCTAGGAGATGAGGTGACACTTCAGACAATCTCAAACTTGTTTCAGACTCACTACATGCTCAAGACCTATACCGACTTGGAACTACTAGATTGCAAGATTTACAGCAAGTTGGATATTCTGTTACAGGAAGGACAGTCTCAGGACTTGCAAAGCGGCATATCCAAAGTATATCTGAATGTCCACGTGGGTATCAACAGTTAGAGGTTCGACGTATGGGGGCATGGAATGGATGCCTTGTCTAGCATTGTCAGCGTTGCAAAGGCTCTTGGCTTCGAAATTGACCTTCTTAATCATCAGATGCATGCCATTGAAGACAACACGCCAATGTTTCGAGTCAGAGGGCAAGCTTTGCCAAAGTAAGCTCAAAAACTGGTTCTATTGCTTGGGGAGTTGCGATTCACGAGGATCAGGTATGGGCTTCGATGCAAGCGGTAAGTTTCTTCCTCGTTACTATCATTACTGCTCCAGCTAACGAATATACAGGTTCTCAGTGCCATAAGAAGACTATTCTCAAATGACTGGTTTGCCTGCAATTTTTCCGTCACTGAAGCAGATTGAGGGATCCAGAATGCCCGCCTCAGCATAGCATGCACAGCTAAAACCTTGAAGTTGTCCAACATGTTGATTCTGTCGAGTAATAAATTAAAAATTCAAGTACGACTCGTACAAACCAAATGCACTGGTTGCAAGTGATCCGACGTGCCGTCTGCGAGTGGTTCTCTCGGCTGGAGACTTCTCCGGTGGCGAACCAGGTAATCAATAATTCCATTTTATGTTTCATAGCAGGAATGTATCCCGGCTGCTGCGTCATATTTTCCAACTGTTGGTTCCATATATGTGGCTACTGCGTAATATTTTCCAACTATTGGTTCTATATATGTGGCTACTGCGTCATATTTTCTAACTGTTGGTTTGTTGGAGGTAAAGGTGTGTAGGCAGAAGAAGAGTCGACTGTTAGGTCGAGAGAGATTCAAATATGTGGAATAATAATATGATTTTGACTTAAAGACTTATCTATCTACAAAGGGGTGAGCGGACTATATATACTACAAGTGTAGTTACTAGAAGCTTCTATAGCTTAGAAATCAACGCTTATAAATCAAAGAACAACTTAGAAGATTCTACTAAGGTTTAAACCTTAAGCTTAGAATAGTGCTTATTACCTAATAATATAGCACACAGAAAGATATTATAGTTTAAGAAGACAACACCCTATAGTATATAATAAAGATAATATAAAAGTTTTAATAAGACCTAGATATTCCGAGGCTAAACTAGCCTCTATAATCCTTAGATCTTTTACTAATTAAGAATTTATAAAATTATATTAAGGATATACTTAGTAAAAAGAAATACGAGATTAGAAATATTCTTAAAATAGAGTTAGTATTAATATAATTATAGTATAATCCAGACAGTACAGAAGAACAGGGCACCGAACCGAGAGACGCATAACCAAGGACTAAAAGACTCGAATATCTAGGAGTGATCGTTCTCTAGGAGAAAAGGTAGAAGAGAGTGCTTATATACACGAAAACAGTCACGTGCCCCGACACGTGACACAGAACCCTACTATAACAGTAATTTTCTTTTTAAACTAAACAATAATATACTATAGCGTTTATATATATATATATATTAAAAACAAGAGAGAAGAGACAAAGTATTAGAAGAGCTTTAAAACGATCTAATTTAGAAGTTATTTAGTCTTATTATTAAGTTATATCTCTTTAAAGTAGACGAGGCCTATATCGCTTAATTATATACAGGCTATAGAACCAATTATATATAGCATTATGAATATATATATATAAAGAAAGCAGTAGCTATTACTAACTATAAGAGTGAAGTATATAGTATAAGGCTATAAGCGTGCGTCTAATATAGAGGCTAGTATTAAGGGTTTTTTGCTACTCTCTATATAGTACTAAGTATATAGTCAGTAATATAATCCTTGCTAGCTTTCTATAAAATATATGATCCACTGGTCTACCGAAACAATTGGCTTCTGAAACACCAACTAAAAATATATTTTGGGTATTCGAAAGGAGGCATGAGAAAGAACAAGAGGGTTCTATATAAGAGTTATATCCACAATCCTCGGCATTGAATCATCATCAAAGTCTTGAAATGCTCTATCCTGCCCAGGCGAATCGCTTACAATAAGGGCACTGCCGATGAAAGTATATTTATCGTTACCACGCGGTCGAAGGATAACAAGAGAGTCGCACCCCAAAAGCTGAAAAATGACATCTCCAGGTTCAGTAAAATCAGGAGCCAGAGCCAAAGACTTTCCTGTCGATATGACGGTTCTATTTGTTAATAAATATTCCGAAAAGTCGTACAGGGGTTCAAAGTCAGCCTTTCCGGGTCCTTGACCTGCGATATTACCGCTGTCCTGCGGAAAGATCATTTTTAAACCCCATTCCTGACCAAAATGAAGTATACTTTTCTTAATAGAAAGCATTTTAAGGAAGATAATTTGCGACAATAATTGGATCGCTCGTGACATCTCTCACATCCCATTGGCTTGTTGTTACTGGAAGAAAAAGCTTTTTGACTGTCTCCCTCTCTATTACCCAACGAGCAATGCCGTCCGGTACAGCTTCGATCTTGCTCTCCAAATCAACAGTTGTATCTAACTTATCGATTCCCGGCAAAAGTCGAGTTTCGAGTTGAGATTCTAACACCACTTGCAGCCTGACTCCTTTCACAGTCAACTGAAGAGAGTTTCCGGAAAAGACTGCGTATGCCGCTGGTTGGGTTCTAACTAGCTTGGCTTCTTGGAAAATAACAACCCGGGGACTTAATCTCCAATCAGGGACCCAAGAAGGCCATCCGGGGCGCCAGACTGAATGCTGTGCGTGACGAAGTATATTTAGAGATTGTGTCTCTTTGATCGATCCTGGGACAACCGCGATGTAAAGTTTTTCAATTGGCTGTTCGTAGTCAATGTCTATTGAATCTCGAAAAATATCAGACGTCAACCCAAGAATTGAATAGATTTTGTCGTGGTCCAACTTGCAGATTCGCTGATGGGTTACCACCACCTAACAGTGAGCCTAGTGCATATATAAGATCATCAGCAGCATGGCAGCTGATGTTGTTACTGAGTAGATCTTCATTACCTTCCGGTATCGGAAGGCGATTAAAGGCACTTCTCATGGTCAAAACAGCCTGTCGAAGTTCCGTCCAAGAGATAGTCGTACCTCCGCATAGAAATAGAACCGATTTAGCGACAACTACTTCTTGCACGACCCAGGATCTTAACCACCAACTTCGACTTATGATTCGCTGTAGTACACTCCACGAAGGACCATTCCTTGGGGAGAGTAAACTTTCTGCGGGCGGTGGATTTCATACCAAGTTAGGTGAGGTTCTCTTGCTTTTGGGGAGCTTAGTTGGAATATCTCTCTTGCAAAACTTAGGCCAAGGTCGCTTTGATTACTGGACTCTCCCAGCCAGATGATAACCTAGTCTGCATTGGTGAAAATATGCTGCATTTGTCTGATTTGGATGGCCTTTTCTTCGCTATTGGCTTGGTCTATGTAAATGGCATCGATCCAGATTTTTCGCGGCTGACTGACACTGCGCAGGCGGCGGAGAGCTTGTTCCAAAGTAGGCGTAACATGAAATGGACATTCGTTGAGAATTATTTGTAGTTTGGCCTCCTCATCGCCCCATGCATACGAAAGGGCTCCGTATGCGGTCGAACTTCTCTCATTGCTCGAGTGCTCCTTGTCCCAGCAAGCAATTTCTAGGCTTCCATGAATAGGGGTGGCCTCTTCTCCAGGAAGTATGGTCAAAAGACGAAATACTCCCCCTTCAGCTGCATCTAGGGGTGGATACCGAAAATGGTGTGTTGAAGCCATGAAAAAAAACTTATATTCTAGGCTTCCAGTACACGAAAAGAAGTATTACGTTCGTTAAAAAATTCGGAAAATTGAGGGAATCATACTCACAAGAAAAGCCCAGAAGATTGACATGACTGAACGCACAGCCACACTGACAACACATCAGCAGCTGCACAGCCTCAACACACTGCGTATTGAATAGAATTATTGGTTGGTCAAAACCAGTTCGTTGCACACATTTCGAGAATACTTTTATTTTTATTAATGACGAGTCTCTACCCCAAGAAGGCTTTACGGAGTAGAGATAATATACGTTCTTGAGAAGAGCGAGAAAAGTTTCTCGTAATGAATTCAAAGGATCTTACTGAGTCATGCTCTACATTAGTCAAACACAATGTGTAACGTCGCTCGGGCAGATACCGATACTTATTAAATCCCGCATGAGGCTTATCAGGTGACTATTCCCGAGCTCCCCGAAGATCAAGAACCACTGATTCCTCAAAAGCAACGTATCTGACCTCCAAAATCCCGAGTAACATGATCCATCAAGCATGCCTTATCGGTAAAATAGCCTTTGACAGGCTGAATATGTCGCACGTGTGAAAACGCCAGGCACAAGGCATCACGAGCACATTCAAGCCACGCTCACAAAAAGTGGCGTGACTCAGCACCAACTCACCCGACTTCGATAATTTTCAATAAATAGACAGACGGCATTGCGGCAAATGCCCAACATAGAACAACACAAGATCAACCAGGAAACAGTACAAAATGGACATCATAAGTTCTATCGCCCCGATCGCTATCGAGGAAGCAGTCAAGTATGTCTCAAAACAGACAACATCCGACTCGAGTCTCCTCGCCACAGAAGCGGCCTCCAACAACACGAAATCCATGAAAACCCTCCTTGATAAGAACCCGAGAGTGGATCGAGGACCCGCTTTGGTGGCTGCAGCTGCCATGGGCAATTTAAGCGCCTTGAATCTTCTACTTGAAGATCAATCTTCCTCGTCGCACAGACATTCACATCGTTCACGACATGAAGTCAACCTTAACGTCTGGTCCTCGGGAAACACACCGTTGCTGGCAGCTGTGAAGGGAAAACATGTCAAGACTACAAGATTGCTGCTGCAAGCAGGAGCTGATCCGGAGTTATGTCCAAAGACCGGTGATACGGCGCTGCATCAAGCCGCCCGAGGGGGAGATATTGATATGGTCGAGGAACTTTTGGCTTTTGACGCTGAAGTTGACCATCGGAATTCAAATGGTGATACTCCTCTGATCACAGCGGCGCGAAACCAGCATGCGCGTACGGCAAAAGTCTTGATAGACAATGGAGCTGATATTGAAGCGGTCAACAAGAAAGGCGGGTCTGCACTTTTGGTTGCAGCAAGACATGACTGTCTCGATGTAGTCAGGTTACTGCTGAAAGAAGGTGCGGACGTCAATGTGCGGGATAAGAAAGGAAGAGGAGTGTTGCATCGAGCTGTGGAAGGGTTGGGATATAATGTCGGGCCTGTCGGAGCTCCAGTCAGTATAAAGGTAGAGATATTGGAGCTTTTGTTGAAAGCAGGCGCAGATCCAAAGATGAAAGATGATGAAGGTAAAACCCCTGCTGATGGGGCAAGTTGGTTAAGCGGTGGGGATAGACTTCGGAACGTGCTACTGAATTGGAAGAGCGATCGTAGGCGCAGAGTATCGCAAGAGCACAGGCGTGGACATTCGAAAGACACCGACCAGAAGTCGAGGTCTATGACGTTTTAGCGGAAGGGTATTTGGGTTGGCGTTGATTATAGGTTTGCTCTATTTAACAATTGCTTCTTTTCTTATCGTTTATTACAGAGACTCCGGGGACATTAGAACCACGTCCTAAAACTTAAACAGAATGATATCAATAAAAAATAAAGCAGTTACTTTAATAAATTGTTCCTATGAAGAGTGATTTTTGTAGACATTTAAATATAATCATGTCGTATCCCTTACTCGGTGTTTCGTTCCCCGGCCATGCTAATCCTAGGGGTTAGGCGTGGCTGGAGAAGTGACCACTACGAGACTGGACAAAAGAGGTATATGCTGCCTTCTAGGCCGAGCTAGATCTGGCAGCTTAGGAGTTCCCCATTGGGTAAATCCGAAGAAAAAAGTAACCGACGAGGTTATTTGCCTTCTGATTTTAACTAACTAGCAAAATAATAAGCCATATAATCAACATTCCGTTCTAAAAAAAAAAAAAAGTACTAGGAGCCTGGGACACTTCTCACTTACCGCATATGAGCCTCACTAGAGCACCCTGCTACTTCTTGATCCTACCTCTGCCTGACGAAGCAGTATGCTGGGCGGGAGAACCACTCCCTTCACCTGGGCTAGGCATAGGCTGCTCGATGGGTACCCGTGGGTAGGAGTAAGGAGAGTTACTCCTACCCGCGGGTATACCCATGCACGGGTACCCATCTACGGATAGACCCGCGGGTAGGTGGGCATACCCGTAGGTTGCTAAGAACCCGTATAAAAATGAAGATATACTTTTATTTAATCTTTTAATTATTCTCTTAATTATTCTCCTAATTATTTC
>JAAMPI010000704.1:0-27851 GCA_013054445.1 Cudoniella acicularis | reverse complement strand
TCTCCTTATAATGATTTGTGAAAACACCAGACGCCGCGCCATGCCTAATATGCACTTGAAATGCACGAGATGAAATGAGATGAGTCTTTCGATATTTCCTTCCCTTCCCCTACATCCCCCCCACATCACGGTAATTCGACGGGAAAGGGGTATTTATGATCACCAATCAACCGCCCACCCATTCTCATCCAAAAACTCCTCACACGCTTGTCTCAACGCTAGATTTGGTCTTAAGTCTTCAGCTCGGAGGGGTTCGCGGGTGAGGGGGTCGGTGGGGCTTCGTTTGAGGTGTTCCATGATTGAGGAGCGGTCGTAGGAGGAGCCTGTTTTGGTCTTTTATATTTATCAGCATATTGTTCTGCTACAATAGAAAGAATGAGAAAATGGGGAGGGGGAGCTAGGAAATAAACATACCACGACAGGATCAACCATCACGGAAAACGTAATGTTATCCACGCACCAATCCGGGACTTTTCTCCTCCTGCTTTCTTCGTCGACTTTCCCCGCTATGTCAAACGTGTGCCGCAAATCGTCAATCTTGGTATCGTATTCTTTCCGTATCTCCCCCGTATCTGCCACCGGGTCATTCGCCATAATCCCCCCCAACTTTAGCATACCTCTCCACGTGTAATTTCTCCACCAACTCCTCCAACAACCCTCCCCTCCTTCTCAACCGTTCATCTTCCCTCCTCTCCCAATCCTCCTTCTTACACTTCAAGACCAGCTCTGTGATAACACCCAAGCTCCCCCCACCTTTCTTCCCCTCCACCAATTCTCGTATACAATAACTATGTGCCGATCTCGCACTCTTGAGAGCTTCCTCTGAGTGGTGAAGAGCGATTTGCGCTTGTGCCAGGTAATAGTACGCCTTCATATTTTCCGGGTGTAGCGTTATGGCGCGCAGAGAATCAGCGATGACGGGTTCCCAGTGGGAGAGTTTGAGGAGCGCCATTGCGCGGTTCGTGTACAGGAGGGGATTACTCGGGTCGTAGTTTATGCTGCAGATATAACATCCAATGATTAGTAAATCGGGCAGAAGGCGGGGTTTTGAAGTTCAACGGGAAAGATGTTAGACTTACGCCTTTGTATACAGAGCCTCAGCATTGGTGTAATCGCCATGTTGAAAATACCTGTTGCCTTCTTCTTTGCATTGCAGCGCCTTCTGTGGATCGGGAGCGACTTCGGGACCTGCCATTGTCGCTGAAATGCGGCGGACCTCGTACGACCGTAAATTTTGCCCACTCGTCCCTTTCTGGAGCGACAGAAGGGGGTTTAAACTATCGCAGGAATTTGTAATTCGGTAGATTGGTGCAGGAGGTTGGCTCTTTATTGCGTGAGTTGAATGAGGCGATGTGACGTGCCGTGTTCTTTGTTGCGGGGCAAGCTGAGCTGTCAGCCTTATGTTGACTTAGCCAAGAGCTGTAATTCGACAATCGGACAGTCGCATAAAATGGGGTAGTTCGCAATTATTCGGCAAATCTGCAAGTGTTTGAACAAGGAAATATCTTGCAACTATGATACAGAGTCAATGAACACAGATCCAACAGAGGATTGATTGTCAGCCTTGCAACTTAGATTGGTAAGGGTCACCGAAATGGAAAGTTCGAGAAGCGAGGCGGCAATCCGGGCGCTAGCGATCAGAGCAATCTATTTTCGGAACACAGTTATTGCATCGAATTTTCCTAAATCCACGTAAAACGTGTTAAGGGAAGAAAATTGTCTATTCGTGCTCTCTTTTGTACAATACAGTTGACCTCAAAAGGCAGCCAAGCATTCTCCTTCTATCACTCCATACCCATGCCGAATAACAATCTTGCTCAGAATGGCTATGAAAAGGATTAGTGCATGTTATGCCGAGAATTGTGAATATAATTAGTCGATAGGTGAATGCAACACTAGGGAGACATCTGTGATTATTCTCACTACACTTGTAGCTTTGCAACTTGCAACTTGCAAGACATGAGAGCGTCAGAGTGCTGGGAAAAGAAACAGGATTTAGAAATCTCCAAACTTCCTTCGGAATGCTATGTTTGACTACGAGCTTGAAGGTATTTCCCAAAATAAAAATGGTATACGTACGTTGTCCGACGGTGGAATCTCCCTAACAAAATGGCTACCGATAAATGGGATTTTCTGTTCTAGCAGTCAGTCACCAGTCCTTTGAAATCATTTCAAGCCAACATACTCGCATAATGTCGTTCCGTACTTTGGGAATATCCGAGAAGAAGAAGATGGCAAAAACACCTGCAGCACCTCCGAAACCTGCCAATGTCAAGCCACTGTAAACATCCAACCATTAGCCAAGTATCTCAACAACCAATTCAAATCCTCTCGTGCAAAGCCTTTTGTTGACTCCTTGCGCATCCGTGGCCCTTGTGTCCTTGTGTTTCCGATATTGTTGGGAGGAATGCCACGTACAGCTTGGTCGTGTTCTTGATTGTCCAGCCGTGCACATTTGTGTTGAGCGTGTATCTGCACTTAATCAGCCCCAATTCCTCTTCATCAATCTTTCCTTTGCGTCTGCCACATACTTTGGGCCATAAGGAGATCGGTAGGTGGCATAGCTACGTCGAACAGTGGTGGGTTTGATGCCCGTAGAGGAGTGGAACTGGGGCGCGAGATCAATTAGCTGATGGGAAGCAAGAGGGCAGAAGCTGGAGGGAGCGCTTACCTCGCCGGTGGCCATGATTGTGGATTGGTGATGATATGTGGTCGTTGTTCAATCGCAATTCTTGAGAGTTGAGGTCAGTTGCGAATTCAAGATTCATCGGAGCTAGCCGGGTTGAGCTTGCGGTTTTTGCTAAACACGTGATGAGATCGAAAAATCATAATAGCCATTAATCATTCTATTTTGTTTAGACGATGAAGTCTCTAGTGTATGGTAATTTGAATGTGGTAATTATCTTCGCACTCTACCTCTACTTTAAGGAAGAACGTGCTGGTGGAAAGGAAGTGGCGATTGAACTGTACTTAGTGCTATGTACATGTACTTGTACCTCGGGTGTGCTCACCTTTCCCCTCGGAACCGCTTCATACAGACCTTCCAAAAAGCCTAATAAGTGTTTATTTTATCTAAAAAAATTCTATGTAAAGTTTTCCCTCTCTCTTGAACTGTATGCTTTCAAGCTGCTTCCCCCAGGCCTGAGTCTATCAAGGTGTCAGATTCACGTGACATGAACTTTTCAGCTAATCTGATCCTTTCACATCCCGCTCTGCCGGAGGCTTATCGCGCTTCAAAGCTACGCCAACAAAAAAGCATAGGGATCAGGCCACAACTTCCGCTCGCAAAGTTGCAGTTGTCATTGGTTGTCTGGAAGGGGGCTGAAATGTACACTTACTTTTGAGTCGACCTCGGAGAATTTTCTAGAGTCGTGGTGTGAAGTTCGACGGGTCAGTATCAGACCACGAAATAACAAAGAATAAGCTGAAGCCTCCTTTATGCCGGCTGTATGACTCCCACATTCAAGTAATAACTCATATACCCCTTTGTCCTCTTTATTCCCGTTTCCTGGGCCCTGAACTATTCCTCTCTCCGCATATGCAAGACTGCTCTGCTGATGATCTCCGCTGCTCTGATTGGTTCAACCCCCGCCTCGATCGAGACTTCCTAATCGTGCCGCATTATCGGGCGTCGCTTATCATTTGGTCCTGCTCCTCCCGAGATTTGCCTTGGGTAGAGCGAAAACAGCAACACCATCGCAAAGCCATCCCATCCATCGAGACTTTCTGCCGCCGACGTCAGTTCGTCCCATCGCATCCCACTTAGGCCGGCTGCCACTCGAGTCTACCCCGCATCCCCTCTCCTCCTCGCACATAAGACCACACGACTCCGACCATTTTCTTGAGACATTTCACAAGCCGGGCATCTTCGAAAAATACACACGGGCAGAGGGCGGATTGGTGAATCGATTGGGCGAAACCAAACAATACACCGAGGATACTAGCGAGATCGCGGTTCTTTCACTGTGAAGGCCGTGGACAACCACCATAGTTCTGGGAGAGGGTGGTTTCTTACACATCGGCGTATCGCATAAGGAAGAGGCTTAATAACTGCATTACACGCCCGAATCCCTACTCGCCTTCAAACGAAGCGGATCAAACAACTCTTCCCCACACCTACCCGTACCTCCCGCCCGAGTCGATCAACAAACCCCTTTACTCGGGCTTGACCTCGAACCCGAACAACCTTCAACTTTCTTCCAGATCACCTTTCAGAAAACCCAAACACCATGCCGACACAACGACCCTTCTTCGCCAACTTCCTGGCTGCTTTCAGAGCTCATTCCGCAATCCAACAAGGCAAAGCCACATCTGCCTCCTCTTCTACCTCGGCGTCACAACAACATGCCTCTTCACCCTCACAGCCCCGAACGATCACAACTTCCTCGAAGGGTGCTACATCCGCGGCATTGACTACGCTCCACTCTCCCCGAACACACTCTACCTCGCCTTTATCCCGATCCCCGGGCCCTTCAACATCCCCTGGTCCAGATAACCAAGGTAGATACGTGCCTAGTAAGACAACAAGACGGGGTAGCGACAGCAGTAGCGAAGGGTTTCGAGATGTATTAGGAAAAGAGAAATGGTATATTGGCGGCAGGACAGCAACAGGCGAGGAGAGATACTTCCAACTCGGAGTAGTAAGGCGGCAAAGAAGTGTTGACCGCCTGAGCCTGGATCGACTAAGCCTATGACCTCCGACCTTCAAGCAGAAGATGATGATACAGCACGAACGAGAATGGGAAATGTCGATTAGGATTTGCATACACGGCTGGTAGGACAGGGTTACAGGACGGCAGCATATATCAGAAAGAAAATCATTCTACTCTGTCACTACACGGATAAGATACATCGGTTTCGGGGACTGGCAGTTATAGTGAGCACAGGCGTTTAGGTCTTGGTTGGGATTTATGGTGGGATAGGTTGGGTGCACATACACATATACATACGGTACAAGAAAGATGCACTCGTGTGCTTATTCTTTTGCGAGGGATCAGAAGGTAAAATCAGATCAGATCAGATTTACGTGGGAGAATCAATAAAAGCCTATGCAATCAAAACATTTTCACATGCTGATCTTTCTCGAAAAGACTTATTTTTGTGCTGCAAGGAACAAACACCTTTGCTTAAAATCTTGGCACTAACTTTGCAACTCTCACCGGTGGGTGTATTTTTCTATCGTACATTTTCAAAAATCTGGATTATTTGGCGGGGTAGTGAATCCCGAGGTCAGCGAGTGAGTGGTTGGTTCGGAGCAAGGGGGTTCCGCTTCGGTCGAGGAGTACCTAGGTACCTTCTACCCAGGTACCAAGGTCCAAGGTAAAGCGATTCATGTCTTGCGAACCAACCAACCAAACAGACACACCCTCGCATCTCTATATCGTCCTCCATCCTGCGATCCTTTCTCCCCACACACAAAACCAGAATCAAGAAAGGACCCAGGCAGCCAAATCACCACATAAATCTCTGCACCTTCCCCGGTTCTTGAACCCACTCGAACCCACGGTATAGGAAGATATATCCCGTGACGGCGTTGATGAGTAGGTACCAGAGGGTTTCTGCGTGGAGACTATATCCTCCCAATTTTCCTACCAAAGTTTGCATCTTCTCTAACCCAGTTTCGGCTTTGCTTGTTGGGGATGGTGATGCGTGAGATTTTGTTGGAGGAGAGGGGGAGTGGGGAGGTAGGTGTAAACGCCAGAGAACGAAAGGCAGGATAAAGTAGCGGGGTTCGACGAGCGGGGCCGTGATGAGTGAGAGCGCGGTGGTGAGCAGGAGGATGAGGAGGAAGGATGTTGTTGGTCCTTCTTCACTGTGGCTTTGGTTTCCGGGTTTGGGGGTAGGTGTTTTGGTTTTGGTTTTTGCTGAAGG
Organism: Cudoniella acicularis; assembly: GCA_013054445.1. NCBI lineage: Eukaryota > Fungi > Ascomycota > Leotiomycetes > Helotiales > Helotiaceae > Cudoniella > Cudoniella acicularis. Next base: position 21,980 of record JAAMPI010000704.1, on the reverse strand, counting down.
TTTTGATGTTGATGTCGAAGTTGGAGAACAAAGCGCAAGATAAACCCCCCATCCACAAACCAGATATACGGGAGCAAGGAAATACCTTACTGCCTTGTGCCTCAGTATACTGTAACGGAACAAGTAAAATACGTAATGTCTGTTGTCTGCAAGCGTAAAAGGGTGGATAATCGTATTAAAATGGATGATTACCACTGTGACGAAGATCGCGACGAGGATGTGGTTTATTACGAGGAGTGTTTTTGGGACTAGGGTAGAGGAGAGGGTTGTTGGAAGGCGCAGGATGAAGGTGAGGAGGGGTGGGAGAATCAGGGGGGGGGGCGAAGAAGGTTGCGAAGGGGAGGAGGTAGAGGAGTTGTGGGAGGTGGAGGGTTGCGATGTGGTTTGTTTTGTCGCCTGGTTTTGGGGGAGAGGTGGTTAGTGAAGGGTTGAGAAAGGGGTGAGACGGAGGGTTAGGAGAAGGACACACCGAGGACGACGCCGCCGTTCCAGAATACGAAGGCGCTGAAGGAGAGGAGGAGTGAGATGTATGGCCAGAGGCGGGTGAGGGTTAGAAGGGGGTGGTAAAGGATTGCTATGGCGAGGCTCAAGGCGGTGAGGATGAAATCTATGTTTTGTTAGTGGGTTGTGGGAGTACAGGAGGGGAGAATGGTATACCGTGGACGCCAGCATCTTTTAGAGGTAAGTCATGGATTGAGCCGCGGCTGTATTGCTTGAAGGAATATGTGATATATTCCTGCCACGTCTTGGGCTCTACTTCGTTTTCAGAGGACGAGGTGGCATTGGCTTTGATGGTCCTGACTGCCTCGAGACCTCCCATGAATACAGCAACCCAGAAAATATTCGTCTGTCTCATCGAAAGAGCTACCAATCCCGTCAGGTAAATCCATACCAGACCCTCTCCTGAATTCGAATAAGCGCCTTTGCGTTGCAGAAATAACCCATATGCCCTCAACACAACACAGGTAGAAAGGACATCTGTGTAAAAGAGACCCGAGAAAAAGAAAATTGGAGGGAACAGAGCTATATTGATAGCTGTATGTATCGACTCAAATGAAAAGGAGTTGGAGTTCCAGTTTTTATAGGCAGACGAAGGCCGTTTCCAGATTCCGGTGATGAGGGTTCGGCAGTCTAGAGCGTATAACATGGTCATGAGGAGGGCGAAGACGTTGAATAGTCGGAGATTATACACGGAACATCCTAATGCAGAGTCCCAGATAAATCGGACTGCGAAGGCATAACTGGGATGTATTAGTACCTTTTGTTTTCTCTGATGGGACAAAAACTCACAGGCCTGGAGGAGTGGTGAGCTTGGGGTCCCAGACATCATACTGTTTTTGACAGTACGCCTGAGCTTGCGGGATATGAAAGATTTCATCCTATAACTCCTTTAGTAAAGCTTTCTAATCAATATTTTAGAGGTCTGAGGCAGATATACCAGGTATGGCTCAGGAACAATATTGGTCACCTGACCTTGCCAGAGTTTGGCCAAAATAAAGACGGCAAGGAAGGCTGAAGCGGCAAAGGCATGTAATTTTGTAGTACCAAGAAATGGGCGATAGGGCTTATCCAGGAGGACTATCCCTCCGACGAACCATGGTGTGATGATGGAAGACTCCTGGACGGGTTTTGAGGTCGACATGGCTTGAGGACAGCTTGCGCCGCTTGGGCGCGTATGTTCTTATTTTGAAATACGGGCATGCGTTAAATGATTTGTTTGTGTGGGCAAAAGATATAACAAAACGAGCGTGCTTCCATGGCCCGGCTTGACTGGACCTTGCCTCAGCTGTAAGTGTACAAGTCGGAGTAGAGAAAAGGAGCAAGCGAGGGCCAGGAGAGAGGATGGGGTTATGTAAGCTTCGCGCTAGCTGCGCAGCCAATGAAACGTCCGGGCTCGGACCGCACCCGCATACTCCGTGCTGCTTTAACATTCAACGTCGCCTCCTTCTCTACTTCATAACATCATGTTCACAACGCCGCTTGAACTGATGCTTGCAGCTCTTTTGAAGTCTTCAAATTTTTCCACTCGGGATGAAGATCTTCGTTATCGCACCGAGTGCCATCCATTGCAGGATCAGTGGATCACTTCATATTCCCTACCTAGTCCTATACATGCGGCGTCGGCATCGGCGTCCATGCTGACGGTCCAAAACTTACAGTCGAATTCGAATCGAAGGAGTTGGTCCCTTGGAGCGTCAGCTGCACCGTGCTTCTTAACGCCAAAATGAAACTTCGGTGTCGAGTTAACACCGGAATGCTTTCTGGCTTTTTGCATTCACTCTGGGGATGAGCATTTCCTACATCATCAGCCTCATCACCCCTTCTCTGCAAGTGAAGTTAACCCGCGCTACCGACGCCTGCTATCTGCAACTCTCAAACATGGATGTTAAATCCGGCACGACGGCTCCAAAAAGCCTGCCAAAGTTGCTTCCAGGGCTTCTTGACACCTCTGCGTCATCCAGCCCTTCGGGCTCTGCGGAGGACCGGGAAACGAACAAGAAAACTGTTCAAAAATCCGAAATATCATCACATGATCTGCATAGCACTGAATCCAATGGGCATTCAACCAACCCCAGCCCTGCAGCTACTTCGACTGAAACTAGACATTCCAGAATCGGGCACAAGAAATCTCGATATGGCTGCTTTAATTGCAAAAGGCGCAAGGTCAAGGTATCCATCACATCGCTTCTGCAACAGCTTCGGGCTTAGCTGATTATTGAAGTGTCAGGAAACTTTGCCAGCATGTGGGAATTGTACGCGGAACAGACTAGACTGTGCATATCCCATCCCCAGAGCTTTTTCGGCGCTACGAGCATCGTCGTCAAAATCACTAAGTCCTATTGTTCCAGTCACTCTCCAAGCCACGCCAACTATGTTCAGTATGACCGATCTGCGGCTCTTCCACCATTTTTTGATGAAAGCGTATCCTCATATACCGGTTGGCATGGAATCGGCCTGGACATCTCATGTGCCGTTGGTAGCTCACCATGTACGTAGCCTCTTTTCCTTGATTTTCTTTTAGGGCTCACAGGACCCTTAGAACGAGTATTTAATGCATGCGATACTGGGAATGGCAGCTTCTCATTTGGCTCTTCTCACTGGAGAAAGAAGCTTTGGCCCTCTGTCAGTACAACATCGAATCCTTGCCATAAAAGGCTCGAACGAAACATTGTCCCGATCCAAACGAAGTGGTGACGACGGTGATGCTCTGCTATCTGCTTGTTATCTACTAGCTTTTCAGTCGTCATATATGATTGATGGTATGGAAGAATACCTCCAAACAATGCGCGGATGCTATTTTCTCAATTATCATTTGAAACGCGAAAACCTCCAAATGACTTTCTTTACAACTGAAGATCATCACTTTGATCTTGTGCAGGAAAGTTTAGTGGATTTGCCAGTAATCGATCCAATGCTCGTTGAGAGTGCACAACAATCTTTGAGTTCATTGCTTTCAATTCTTACTACCCCATCAGAATTTAAGTTCTATAATATCATGGTTGAGTGTGTCGAAGCTCTCAAGTCATCATCCTCAAAAGGTAAGCTGATGGCCCGAGTTTATATCATCTTTAAAAACTAAATGTTTAAATAGCATACTTCAATTTTGTTCTACTGTACATAGAGATGATGCAGATGGACAACGAAAGTTTCACAGCTTTCATAAACCCAGAAAATTTCGTGACCCGAATCTTGATTACTCATTTCCTTGCTATACAGCTCATGCTCTCCCCGATCACTAGCAAAGAATTTACTGGAAGAAGACCGATTCCTGTTAGACATCAAATTGCATGGGTTTTCTTTGGTTATGATATTCTACCTTTACATTTGAAACACTTCCTGGAATGGCCCAAAACAATTGCGGACTGCGTCAAAGAGGAACTTGATGGGAACCAACAACTCATCCCGAGAGTCTCGATCTTGCGAAAGAGTGAAGGATTTTGTGTTGGCTATGTCTGAGAACTTCTGCCAGCATTTCCAGAATCCAAGGGACAAGCCTCAGTTTGCTGTTGGATTTATCGATGAATCGTCGGTCAGCTCGCTATTCTATATACCCAGCTTTTGTTTTTCACGAACATTTACGAGCGTCAGCGCGGAGCTCCGAAGAAAAGTTCAAAAATTTCCACCTACGTCGTATCGTTGTATAGTACTAGAGAAATGCGAGACAAACCCGTCACGCCTATTCTATTCGGATTTCCTCCTCATTTGAACTTCCACTTTTCACCTCAGCAGAATCTTGGTGGAAGTACTCCGCCGGATGCCACAAACAAAATATCGAGAAGGCTGGGAGCATTGGGACAGACTCCAGGACGTAAAACATCCTAATACGAGAAAATCAGCATCGACTGCAAAATCCTACTTCTCAAAGGTCTTTGCTGTTATAGTGCGGAGGTTTTTGTTTTCAGGCCCGTGTCGTTGGAAGTAATCTGATGGTCGATTTACTCACCATTCATGGGTGAAAGGATACCCAAAGATTCCCAAGCCGAATTCTATCAAGCGATAAATGGATCGAATCTTCTAAGACTCAGCCGAGGTGTCATGCATTTTTTTTTACTGTCAACTTACAATTATAAGGGACGAGGAGATGTATACCGCAGTCAACACCCTTGTCCAACCCTCACCTGCTCCATCCCGAACGCCACCTGGAAGTTTTGTCAAGAAATGAAACCTTCCTACAATCGCCACAAAAAACGCAAACGTGGCCAGTTGAATCGCAAGCCCGGCAATCAAAACATTTGTCCCAATCGCCGCTGTATTGCCCTCCCAATTCCCTGCGCTTGATATAGCGCTACCAGAAACCTGGACCAGGAAGGTCACCACATCGAAGATGACAAAAATCCGAGTCAATTTCGCAACTGGGATACGAAAGATGTACTTTATAGATGTCGGCAGAACACGAAGTGCGAGGCGTGAGATGAGGAGGTAGTTTCCGGCACCAAGAAAGAGGGGGGCGATAATTATGAAAGCGGATTGAATCGCGTATGGAGGCTATTCATCTGTTAGCCACGAATTTCCTTCCCCGAGTAGGTGGTCTTACAACAGAGGCAGGCTGCTTGATGGAGACGGCTCTGGCGGCATAGCCAGCGACTTCCAGCGCAGCACCAACGAGAACAACGACGAAATAGGATGCTTTGTATTTCACGACGGTTTGGTATCCTTGGACTACCATGGGAATCAAATACAGGACCGCGAAGATGATAGCGAGGGCGAAGTTTGGATTGTAAACCCAGATAGAATTTGTTTCATCCGTCGTATCGGCGTCGGAGCTCGACATTTCTGCTTGATACAGTATTTATGCGGTTCTTCCTGAGAGGTGGTGATTTTAAAGAGGACTCAAGTGATTGCAAGCACGTAGCTCTTCAATCATGGGAATCCAACAGTCTTCTTATACTTCAGCTCAATCTCACCGAATTCAGAATCTTCGCCATGCCTTTGCGTTCTCTGACTTCATCACCGACAGGAAAAACGATGAATCCGAGTAAGGAATTTGTACAATATTGTGATTGGTGGAGATCTCGCATTTGTCGGATTCAATAACGCCACTTTTCTTGGCGTTCACCCACCCACCCCCTGGAGTTGTACGCGAGTCGGACTTTCGCGAAAGTGGTCGGTGCCGGATTCGATGCTTTCAAATCCTAGAATTAAACCTTGCCAAAGGCACTCACGCAAAGTCGAGGGTTCACATGAGGAAGCAGATAGTCGGGTTCAAACCCCAATCAATTTATATGCTAAAGTACAGACAGTCCATGGTATCTTCACTGTTCCTCTTAATTGTCCTCAGAGGCCGACACGACATTCCACTTGCTCTCTTCCTCAAACGAATCTTCTTTTTGCGCCTCAGCTAACTGAGGCTCTTCCACCTGCTCAATTTCCCGGCTTAGAATATGGGCACTTTAGATCGCCTCGTTGAATTCGTGGAAGTGATTCTCTGCTTCTTTTACCACGTCGGTTGTCCCAGCTACAGCCAGCTTCGCAGCCACATTTCGCGCCCGCCGGCGTTCGAGGTAGAGATTTTGCGCCTTGAATAAGCGCGAACAAGGCAAGGTTGTAGACCATCATCAAGAAGAGCTGGGTAAGGACTGTCTTAAATACCCAAATCGTGCCGGAGAACAGTGCAAATGGAAGGGAGGCCAGGAAGATGCCCAAGGCGCTGAATACTTCCATGAGGATTTCGCTGCCAAAAACGGCGACGCTTTCCATGGTCGTCCTGCAACGGGGCGTTGCGAAATCTCGTGCTGCGAACATAGCTATCATGTCGGCTAGAAGACGGGAATTAGCTATTGGGCGGATAGAGGGAAATGGGGAGAGATAATATAACGCTTTGTGAAGCCAGGCGCGAATTTATGTGTGACTGGATGGCCTTGAGGCAGGCGAGACGGTCCGCTTTGCAGAGGACAGCGGCGTATGCTCTTATGCGGGCTTTTACGCGTGCGTCCATTTTGTGTTTTATTGGTCGTTCTTTCCTTTTAGGAAAAATTCGATTTCTTTATAGAGAAGGTGACGTTTGAGTTTTTGGGAGATGAGTAAAGAGATGTTCAAGGAAGAAGAGGAAGGTGGTTGAGTATAAATAAGTGAGACTGAATTATGAAATTAGCTTTGTGGGGAAAACTATGGGGAGAATAGGGTAAGAATGACAGGTGGCAGGTGACAAGTGTCAGTTGTCAGTTTGGTAGCGGAGTTTTAGGTCCCAGAATTTGCGAAGGTTCTTGGTACGTATTAGCTGAGAGCCGGCCTCTTAGTTTAGCCTGTCCACAAAGCACCATAGCAGGAAGATCATCTAGCCCCGAGTGGAGGAAAGTTGCCAAAAACTCGGTCGTCAGATTAAAAACAGGCTGCTCACTACGATTCTTGTGAGTGCTTATCATATTATGGGGGTTTCAAATGATTATCTTAACGATATAAACTTTGTTTTCAAGAAAAGCAGGACTGAATTTAGCGTGGCATTCATAGAGGCCTGGCTGGGCTTAGGCTCGAGATGGAGATGGTGAGGTCGTGGGGAGTTAGCTCTAGCCGGCGCTGAGCTAAGAGTTGTCATAGTGAGTAGCGCCCCTTTAATTCCTTGCTAGGGCTGGAAAGGCTAAACCGTTTGTCACTAATGCAAGCGTTACGATCAAATTTCACACTTCATCTTTTTTTGTGCCACGGTTAAACAGGACAGGTGTTTGTTCTAAGTACACACGCGACAGCCACTAAAAACCAAAAGAGCTACACGGCCACCGGAGTAACTTCAAGTGAAAGCCCACAACAGATGCACCCGATCCATCACCCCTCAAACCTAACGCCAAAGATATCTCCACCTCAACCCGGAATCCCCAGATCTCGCCCGCACCCCAATTAACAAGTCCCCGCCCCCTCTCTAAAGCTCAACATCCGGCCAGCTTTCCTTCTCCTCCTCATCAAATCCCTCTCATCCTCCACCTCCATCTCCCCCTGCATCTCAAACCCACTCTCAAAACTGTTATACAGCCGTTCCTCCTCCTCCTCCTCCTCCCCATCCTCGAGCACAAACTCCCCCACCAAATCAAGCGAACCGTCCCTCTCCTCATATCTACCAACTTGGTATTCATCATCCCTCTCCTCATTGGCGTTAACCCAAAATCCCTCCTCAACATCACGGACCCTCTTTCCACCCCTCTCACTCACACCATCACCACACAGATCATGTGATTTTCCCCTCCGAGAATACCGCATGAGGAAAGGAACAATGCAAAAGAGAACTGCCAGAGAGATACAGATACCCATTGACCACAGCAGCGAACTGGGTCCTAGGAGGTTGTTGAAGTTTTGGATGCCGGTTGGAGGGGCGATTGTCAGTCGGTAGTGGAGGGGTGAGTAGGGGCGTGTGGCGTTGAGGTTTGTTGCGGTGTTCATCGCAGGTGTGTCTCGCAGTTGGATCTTAGGGACATCAAATGGAGCCATCGTGACGGCAGTGTTCATTGCAGTTGTGTCTCTAAATTGGATCTTAGGGACATCGACTGGAGCCATCGTGGCCGTCGTATTATTTTGGCCGGTAGTTTTCGGTGCGCAAAGCCGACGGTGTGTGTGAGTTGGGTTGGTGATGTCTTCTTTTGGGTCGTATGCCGTAGGGCAAGGTAGGACGGTGAACTTGGGTGCCATTTTCTTTTTTCTCGTTGCACTTATTCCTCTATTCTTGTTTCTGTTCTTGCTCATTCTTGGTCGTTGGTATTCGTTTTGTTGTGTTCGTTAGAGATTTTGAGTTTTCTTGGGGAGAAAAGAGAAAGGGATGGAAAGAAATTTTTTGGAATTTAAAGGTATCGTGAGGTTTGAGTGTGGCTTCTATGATGTAATAAATCGGTCATAGTGATGGGTTTAGGGGGCTAAGGTTGGGTTTGGGTTGCGCTAGTTAGGGGAGTTACGGAATAATTATGGAATAAATGTGAAATTGAGGGAATGGTTAATTGGATGGGTTGGCATAGGAAAAGGGATGCATTGATTGGAGAAAATGGGTATTGGCTTGCAGGTGAAAGGTTGTCTATTCGGGGATGGTAGGCGGGGATTGTGCTGCGAAGGGAGGATGGTTGGACAACAGTTCAAATTTATGAGATAGCCACAAAAATAGAAACACATTTGCGCAAGCTTGATAATAATTTCATCTTTAAGATTTGTTGTTCATGATGTTTATCCCATGAAAGACGATCATATACTGTTACCCCTTACCCCTATCCTTCGTTCCGAGGAGCCTCGTCCCACATTCACACAAACGCTGCGACCTTTCGACAAGCCCGAAAGCATCATTTTTGAAATCAACGATCTATTATCTAAACCTCTATCTTATCTAATTGTTCAAAATGTAATATCCCAATGCAAGATTTCCAGGCAAATTCCAATGGAAAACTCCCCTCGCGATCAAACTCGTGCAACTCAGCGCAAAAATCCAGTATCTTTCCAAAACTTGATAAATTTCCTCGCCAAATCATCCTCAACCGGTCTAACACCAGCTAGAGTCTCCGAATGCTCTCTACTCTTCGTAGTATCCAGCAGCACATCCCCGCATCCAATTCTCAGGTATTCGTTATCTAAGAAGTCGATCAGGGTTTTTGCAGGATTCTCATTGTCCTTGATTCTCGATAGAGGGTTCCGCACACAATCTACCCATTCTGCGAAAGGCATGATGTTATTGTGCTGAATTCCCAGCGCATCAGCGAGAACCGGCAGCATGTCCTCCCAGCGTTGTCTGATTGGGCTATCGATGTGGTAGATGGGGTACCACTGCTGCTCGCGGAGTAGAATATCCACCAACGTTTCCGCAACATCATCTACTGGTGTCCACGATAAAGTACCCCGTAAATCCGGCAGCTTTCCCAAAGTCTGAGAAGACTTGAACAGGAAGGGAACATGTTCAGAAGTATTCCAGTACCCATTTACCTTCGAACCTGCGACCTGACCAAGACGAATGCTGGTAGCGCGGAAACGGGATGGATGTTGCTGAAGCGTTGCAGCAACCATGCCTTCGCAGACATATTTTGCCTCTGAGTAGCTAACATTCTGAACAGCCTCCACAGGCACATACTCTTCCGGTATATTGTCTCCCTTTTTATGATGTGGCAGCAGGGGATAATGTCCCGCCACCGCGATCGAGGAGATGAACTGAAAGTGCACCTTTACATGCTTTGGTCGATGGCCTGATGCTGCGTTGGCGAAATCAAGCATATTGCGCAAGACGTTGAATTGGGCTGCGTAGTTCTTCAACGAGCGGTTGACGCACGTAGGCCAGGCATTATGGATGATATGTGTGACGCTTCTGAGCAACTCTCCATACACTGTGGAAGACAAGCCGAGCATAGGCTTCGTAGTATCGGTTTCGAAGACGCTGAGTTTCGCAAGTCCTTCGGGTGATACGGAGATGCCTTTTGAGATGAGGGATTGCAGTTGTCGATCCTTTGGCTCTTGATCACCTCGTCGGTTGATGCATATAATTCTCTTTACGTTGGCACGATTAGCTAAAGAAGCTACGAGAAAGCATCCTAGACTGCCAGTTGCGCCTGTGATTAGAATGCAGTCTCCTGAGGATTTCCGAAATTCCGAACTGGGAGGAGGAACGACAAAGTTCTGGGTCTTGTCCTGGACGTAGCGATCAGTGACTTCTTGGTGGCTGGAGTCATCTTTGGGCGGAAGTGCAGGTTTCTTGTCAGCGACTTTTTTTTGTTGTGGTGTGGGTATTTTGGGCGGATTCAGCAGGAGCGACTGAGGTCTTAGTTTTTGCTGGAGGGGAAGGAGTATCTCGACCTTGAGCCCCAGAAGAACCACCAGTGGGAGTTATCAGGGCTTCTAAGAATCGAACCAAGCCTGCTAAGTCCGTGATATTCGCCACCTCTCCTGTAGAAAGAGAGCATTTGAATTTGTGCTCGATTTCGCTAATTAGTTCCATTGCTAGCAAAGAATCAACACCTAAATCTGCAATCTCACTATTCATAGTAATTTCATGTTGCTCAAGGCCAAGGAGTTCTGCAAAAATCTGTTTTAGAATCGATAATATGTCGACTCTCGGACCTTGCTGGACTTGTTGGATTTGTTGGATTTGTGGAACGTTTTGAACCTGTTGAACTTTTCGAACTTCAACTGTAGAAATAGTATCAGCGGGCTGTATTAAAGCTTCGATATATCGGACCAAGCCAGCCATATCGGTAATATCTGCCACATCATGCGTGGAAAGAGTGCATTTGAATTTATACTCGATTTCATTGATCAATTCCATGGCTAGGAGAGAGTCAACACTAAGATCCGCAATTTCGCTGTTCATCGTGATCTCGTGTTGCTCGATTCCAAGAAGATCTGCGAAAATCTGCTTAAGAATTGGTAATACGTCAAATTTTGGAGCTTGCTGCTTAATTGTTTTAGCCTTGGGGGCCTCTGCTGGCGTGGCTTGCTCTCGTAGAACATATTTTGCTGTAGTGTCGGGTGCAATGAATGTGTCGATTTCCACGGGCTGAGAAGGAAGAGCCATCTGCGAGTTGTCTCCGGGCGTGAGACGAGATAGCAATTTGCTGAATGGGACTTTCGGGACTTTTGTGAACTTGAGACCGAGAATGACTTCAAGCAGTTCTCCCGTGGTTGGATGGAAAACAAACACGTCAGTCACGTATTCGTTCTTAACCAGGCCCTGGCGGTAGGCAAGCACATCATACGCGTCCCCTTCTGGGCGGGAGATTTCGTGATCGAGCCTTGGATTGCGAGCCCATTTTTCGATTCCCTTGGTTATGAACATATGCGTGGGTGGTCTTTCCGTCATGCAATTTATGAAGATGCGAACGATTTGACCAAAGTTGTCGGATAATAGAGGGTCGTACCAGGTCTCCGAGTTATGCTCCTTAACCACACGTCCAGCGAACGATGTTCCTTTGCCAACTATCTTCCGTACACCACGATACTCTTCAGTGTACTCAACAATTTCATAAAATGCGTTATAAATAGAACGTCCCTGAAGAATATTGTCTGCTTGGGAGTCATTCAAAAGTTCCGTGCAGCGCTGATGTCCAGTTATACGTTCGTATCTGGAGAATTCCAACTGAATTTGAGGGTCGTTCGCGGAGCTGACAGATATCGTACCTGTTGTATGCAAAGTGCTCATAGACAGGCTTTGGATATTATTGCTGCTGATCTTGAAGTTCCAACTGGTTTTCTCGTCGTTGGCGGCTTCCAAGTCTAGCCAAACCTTCATTGAGCTATTGAAGCAGATAGGAGAAATGCACTCGAAATTGAGCATTTGGGGATAAAACTCCGAAATGGATAATGAGAGAACGTTTCGCAAGCTTTCAATTGCAAGATCGGCTTGCACTGTAAAAGGACACATAGAAGCCGTGTGTATCATGATGTGGCCCATCATCAACTCTTTATATCGAGGAATCATGGTATTAATACGGTACTGAGCGTGTCGTTTATCACTATCCTGATAGCCCACAAACGTGAGGAACTTTTTAGGAATTTCTGGCAATGATGACTGTCTTAGCTCCGTCGATGGTATTGCAGTCTTCTGAGCAATTTTCCGTTCAAGCCAGTGACGGTTCTTTTCGAATTGATAGGGAGGCAACAACAGCGGCGCGTAACTGTGTGTCTGCGAGTGGTGGTGTGCCCAGAAAGATACGTCAAGGCCAACTTTCCACAGAGCTAAAGTTGCATCTGTCAAATTGCCCCATGCATTGTCGCTGGCGATATTGATGGCCTGATAGTGGTTGCCACTAACCGATGATCCAGATAGAGCACGGCTGACTATATTGGTGACTGTAGAATTGGAACCAGCTTCCAGCCAAATGCTTTCTGGGTATAGTTTTGCAAGTCTTTGCACAGCATGATTGAAAAATACTGGCTTCCGCTTATGGCTTGCAGCGTAAGCTGCGGCAACGATCTTCTCCGAAGGATCTTCAGTAGGCCGCACCAAGGTAATTTTGGGCTCTTTGAAGGTTAAGTCTTTAGTTGCTTCATTCAAAGCTGGCACAATAGGGTCGACAAGACTCGAATGAAACGCGTGGGTAACATTGAGTTTCTTGATCTTCATTGAAGAAAATGCAGAATTCTGTTGCTGTTTTGCTAAGACGGCGTCAATTGCAATATTTGAGCCGGTGACGGTAAAGCTTCTGGGTCCATTGAAGCAAGCAATGGTTGCTGCCTCTTGGCCAATGCAGGTTTCATTTGCCTCAGCTAGGAGTTGCTGCAAGACCTCCTAGTCGGCTTCGACCGCCATCATAACACCACGTTCACCGGTCCAGGAATTGCAAATGGTGCCAGCTCGAGCAATTACCAACTTGAGTGCGTCTTGCAGTGTGAGCACCTCTGCAACGCAAAGAGAAGTCAGCTCTCCAAAGCTGTGGCCCACAACAGCTACTGGCTGGACGCTGGCGCCCAGCCAGCTTTTGGCGCAGGAATATTGAAGCGCGAAGAGACACGTTTGCAGTGTGATGATCTCTTCGATAGTGGTCCGCTGGAAGATGGCTGGAAAAATGCTTCCAACTCCCAAAGAAATACAAAGAGAGTTGCACTCGTCCAAGTACTTCCGGAGGACTGAAACGTTGTCATAGATACCACGATCCAATCCAATGTAGTTCGAAATCTGGCCACCAAAGCAAAGAATAAAGGGTCTTGGCTTGGGGCGATCGATTGGGACAATCGGCGAGGAAGCTGGCGTACTCTTGCTCTGTGGTGCACTCTTCTCGAAGGTAGCCAAACGGTAGTCCAGTTCGTCTAATGAGCTACAGCTGAACATTAAAGCACGACCCAGAGAATGATTAGATTGGCGTGATAGGTTGAAAGCTAGGTCTAGAAGTGAAGGTTTATTGCGTCTAAGGTAATTTCGGAGAGCGACAACATAAGCGCCAATCGTCTTATCGTTAGAACCAGAAATCCAGAAAGGGAGCTTCATCTCGCCTTCCAAAAATATTAATGGCTTCGAAGCTCTTGCCCAAGATAGTTCAGTGACGATCAATGACGCATTTGAACCGGAGGCTCCGTAGTTGTTGACAAGAGCGGCTTTGAATGAGGCGTTCCAAGGGGTCATTCTTGTGTGGATTTCGATTTGATCTTGTGCAGTGACTTTAATGGCAGGATTAACTGCTTTGAAGCTCGCATGGGGTGGTATTGAGCCTTTTTGGATCATGAGGATAGCTTTGATCAGCGACACAAGACCAGACGCACACTCGCAGTGTCCAATCACTTCAACAAATTAGCACCATGTCTTTTACTCCGAGGAAAGGAGGCAAAGAAAGACAAGAGGATGAGGCATTCTCTTCAAATAAGGAATTAAGGGAAAAGGACGAAAATGAAGTTGCTTACGGCCTTTCACGGATCCCAATGCCAGGGTGCTAGATCTCTTACTTCCTCCAAGCGATCGACGGATGCTGTCATACTCAGCAGAGTCACCGACTGGCGTGCCGGTTCCATGAGCCTCCACAACACTAATCTCTCCAGGCGTGAGTCGCGACTTCTCAAGGACGGCGTCGAACAAACTGGATAGAGACGGAACATTAGGAACGACAATTGGTGTGCAATTTTGGTTTTGTTGAACTGCAGTGCCGGCAATGAGTCCAAAGATCTGGTCGCCATCAGCGATAGCAGAACTCAGCTTCTTCATGAACACAATCGCGACACCTTCACCTCTGCAATAGCCATCTGCACTTGCGTCAAATGGCTTGCACGGTCCAGTCTTACTTAGAAATGATGCCCCAGCAAGATTTTGAAACATGAATGGACTTGTCAATACGTGACTGCCACCGGCTACAGCAGAGTCACATTCGCCCGCTAGGATAGCCTGGCAGGCTTGGTGGACAGCGACAGCTGAAGAAGAGCAGGCTGTGTCAATGCTGAGTCCTGGCCCAGTCCAGCCAAAGTAATGACTGATCTTTCCAGCGAGGTAGGCTCTCACATGACCTGTCATCGTGAAAGCATTCGCTTCATGACAAGCCACATTTTCTTCGTAGTCAACGTTGCAGACACCAATATAACATCCGACGTGTTTGTCTGGGTTTGGTTTTTGAAAATAGCCAGATTGTTGGACTGCTTGATATGCGATCTGTAATATTTGCCTCTGTTGCGGATCCATTGATGCTGCTTCTCGAGCTGATTTGTTGAAGAATTTGTCTACACAACGAATGAGCACTGACATTTCGAGAAGATAAAAATATTTGAGTGTTTCAGATCTTTCTTATCTCATAAACCACAAGGAAAGTGAGGCACTGAGATGGCTCCTACAGAGAAAAAGAAAAAGAGATCCGGAATGAGGACAAGACTTACGGTCGAACTGATCATGGCCACTGATGAAGTTCCCAAACCACTTCCTCTGTGAATCAAATTTACGATGGCTGGTTTCGAAACCGAAGCGCTCGGCTGGGACTTCCTTGTGTTGTGACTTGGCTTCGCAGAGAAGCTGCCAGAATTCCTCAACGTCGTCTGCACCAGCTACTTTGCAGGCCATCCCCACGATAGCGATCCTGTTGGGGCTCTCATCGTAGACATGTCCGCCTCCTGAAGACACGTCATTCAATTTGTCAAAATTTGCCATTTCCGCGATTCTCTGGCTGAAGACACGGAAAGGGCCAATGTTTGGTCCCAGGTGATGGTTGTCCAAGATTGCTGTTGTGTTTTGAAGAAAAATTTGTGTTGGAGATGAATGCGGAGGGGAGAAGATGGATTCATTTATGAAAGAGAAGTATGGTGTGAAGAGGGATGGGTCTTGAGGATTGAAGAAGTGTGTTGAATTGAAGAAGGGTGTTGTATGTTGAAGATGGATAATTTGAACTTTTAAGGCTTGGTAAGGGGTTTTATACTTGCGCCCGTCAAAGCTTTCCTTATTGAATCACCACTTCTCGACATTGATTCTCCACAGGTTCAATGGCTTCTTCTTGAAGCGCTATTACTGTACGGAATTCACCAGTTCTTGAGCCGCTTCATCTAGATCAGCTGCTCGTTGAGCAGCTACTATTTACTGGGTTCAATACTATTTTCTTGAGCCGCTGCGTCTTCAAACGCTGCTTTTTAAGCTTCATTGCAGCACTTTATTCACTACCTCCTTATTGCTTAAATATATATTGATTCACCTGGCCTCATTAGTAGCTCACGAATACGAAAGCATTTAGCTCTACGGTAATTGGGAAATCGGAAGGAAATTAGAGGTTCCCTGTGAATACGAATTCAAACTCAAGGAACTTTTGAAACTTAGTTTTTATATCTTGAATGCGAAGGTGACTTGCCTAGCAAGCGTCGTAGTGGAAGCCTCCTTAGCGGTATAGTTCCAAGCCCAGTTCGTTGCTAGATTTGCTGGATTTCTTTGATATGAATTCTGGGCCCCTGTCCCCCGCACCGTGGTTAGGATTTTAAGCGAGATCTGGGGAGCAAAACACTTCAAAAGAAACGAATATATACCTAGATTTTACTTGAGCTAATCCATGTACAATACTGTAAGACATATAGAAGAATTTATTTTCCACAGTTGTTTGACCTTAGCTCGTTTGAAAGTCGTTTAGCTTTTGAAGTGTTCCTTTCTCTCTCAGTTGCACGGCAGAGAGTGAATCGATCCTCCGTACCGCACGCCACTCTTTTCGTTTCGCTTAGCGCTCTGCACCTAATTAATGTATGATGAAAGCCTGCACGCACTCGGTGCACTTCCTAAAATGCTAATAAAAAGTAGGTATTTTAAAAAATTTGCGTTTATAGAGCTTTTAGCAAGTTCATTTTCTTAAAGAGAAGAGCGCGTGCAGCATTTTGCATGCACCGGTGGATATAACGCCAAAAGTCCTAGGAACAGAGCAGTAGTTCTCAGCATTTTCCGAATCGCATTATGGGGAATTTTCCAATTGAAATTTATTTCAGAATAGAGTTTTTCTTTTTCACAGCGATTATGATATGTTGATACCCGTACAATTTAACACGATCAAGAAGAAATTCGAGAGATGACCTTTGATCCAGGATTTGGTGCGCTCGATGTTTCAGAAGATTTTCAATCCAAATGTATCGAGCTTGACTACGGAATGGTATAATAATCTCTGTCGGTGCCTTCTCGTTCAGTTTTGTTACATCGTCATCAAGAACAGAGAAAATTGGAGTAATCCCCCAAATCCCCATCTCAAAACATGTTGTCAGCTCTTATTAAGAGTGGGAAAGGGCTATTAAGAGATGTGGATTGGCTTGGAGGGCACTTTGGAGCTGAGATAAACCCATAAAGGTAGTGGAGCATTCGGCAGTCAGTTAGGCGATGGCTAGGTGAGCAAAATCGAATTTTTCCTTCAAGGTATTGAGGCTTTGGACAATCTTCGCACATCCCGAGACAATGCCCATGACCAGCGCCGCCTTTGCTCAGTGTTGGAACTAGGCTCTAAAAAATCATTAACTAGTGCAACAGAGGAGTTTGGGGACACATAACAGGTAATATTAGGGTGAAATCAGTGTATTGTTCGCTATGTAGGAGTACTCTACGGGTCCTACAGGCTGGAAGGTATAGGGCTTACAGGTGATCCGTGTCCTTGGAATAAGTGGGCCGGACTGTAAGCCTGAGATCTAGGGACTGTGCATCCCTAGATAGTTGTTCCCGTCTGCCTGTCTTGACACAAAATGCAAAATGCAAAAATGCTCACATGCAGGGAGGTTTCTGCGTTGTATTGCCATAAGAAACCGCTCAATGGTAATAGTGGCGTAATAATATCCAATAAGAGACAGCTCTCGCTTAGTGAAGCGAACAGGTATATATCCAAAATCTCAACCGCAAGTCAATTCACGTTTGCATCTCTCACAGCCTTACACAAAAACAAATCCAAAATTCTCCAACGACTTCATAGTCTACCCACGCGATCTTGTTGATCACTTTGAGGGTTGTTTCGCCGCTGCAACGGAGCCAGAAGCCATCTCCCTACCAACCAGGCAGGCTCCCGTCACACCCAAGAATTGCGGTGAAATGCGTCTACTCCACGCCTCCAAACTTACACTACATGAGTTATTTGGGGGCAATATTTTTAAATATGCCATTCTGTCTCATCGCTGGGAGAATGAGGAGGTCACATTTCAGGACTTGAGAGATCGCAGGATGGTCGAAGGTTACCGGATGTTGTGCGCAAGCTTTTTTGGGTGGTTGGGAGTATGTTGTGAGTTTTTCTTTCATCGTTATTAAAATTTGACACCTGTTGTGTTTCTCCCGGACAGACGTTAAGGGTGCGTAAAAGCCTAGGGCTAGCTTCATAGACCTGCACAGGGGGATGCTTGCTTTCAGGCTGATTCTAACTTTCTTTATTTCGGAAAACTGGAAGCGAATATACGCTGAAATTGATTTAGTGAATTGATGCCTGCTGCATTGGCAAGACGAGCAGCGCTGAACTCTCAGAGGCCATCAACTCAATGTTTGGCTGGTATGAGCGAGCAGAAGTATGATACGCATACTTGGCGGATGTCCCATCTGCAACCGAAGATCCCTCTCATAAATTTTCATATTTTCGAAAGAGCAAATGGTTTACAAGAGAGTGGACCCTGCAGGAACTTCTTGCGCCTTATTATGTCGACTTTCTGACCAAAGCTAGAACTGGATTAGGAGCAAGGCTAGCCTAGATGATTCAATAAGAGCCACAACTAGGGTAGCTGACTTGATGAATTATAAGGCCGCTAGCGTAGCCCAAAAGATGTCTTGGGAATCAAGAAGAGTGACGACGAGAATCGAGGACCAAACATATTTCCTTCTCGGCTTATTTGGAGTCCATATGCCGCCGCTATACGGAGAAGGAGAAAATGCATTTATGCGCCTTCAACTAGAGATAATCAATAAGACGGATGACGATTCCATACTCGCTTGGGATGGTGATGGTCACCATGGACTCCTCACGCCCTCGCCCTTCGCCTTCTTTTGGTCTTCATCTGTTGTCAGGGATGTGTGGGATCCCAGGCGACCTCCACATAGCATAAGCAGCAAAGGGCTTTGCGTACATTTTCTATTAATACCAAATGACGGGTCGTATATCTTCAACAAGTTCAGCGTGAACAAAAATTCGGAATTTGTGGCACCATTGAACTGCAGGTTCAACCATCCATATGACGAAATCAATCACAAAAAGGTGATTGCTTTGCCCATGTACCAAAGAATTAGCACCGAAGGGACGTTAGAATGGGATTGGAACGAGAATTTACAGCAATTTGACATCAATTCCATGGGCCTCAAAGCTCTTGAAGAAGTCAACCGAAATATGCTTTACGTACCTCAGACTCCTTGGGTTTTCAGCGAAGACAGTATTGAAGAGAAAACCAATTTCACCCAAATACAAGTCAAAATAGATTCGTTGCGTGTTATTGGTTTTACAGTTGAGCAATATTTGGTTCGAGAATTGAACGCTATTTAGGAAGTAGACTATAGGGATGGTCTTACATGGTACCCAAGCGGGAAGAGTTTCTTGGAGGGCTAGTCACGGGCGGCCGTCACTCTAGAAAACGATGATCTTCAAATAGCAGCAATAGCGCTTGGATTATTAAATGGTTATCTTTGGATCGACATAGTGATCTTGGATACAGACGAAGCGATGGAGCAGATCCTGGACGGCGTTCCGCCGGCGAGGAAATTGCTCATTGGTCGAGACAGGATTTCTCGCCCATACCTTTACGGTTCTCTAAATGCGATGATCAAGTACAAGGACAACAGGGCGCACACTATTGATGGGGTTCATCGGGTCATAGAAGTTATTTTTGATCCACAGGGAAAGCTTCGATGGCCTGTTCGCGAAACCTAGCGGCTGAATTTTTGGTAGGGTTCTAAAGCAAATTAAATGACTCGGGAATGATGATATCAAGTTCAAGGCCTTAGGTGCATTGCCGCCGGAGGCCGTTTTCGGTCTGTTGCTGGAGCTGCGCTTTCAGGAGGGTACTCTCGAGTTGCACGTGATATTTGTGTGCTGCAATTTGCTCCACCAAGCCCACCAGTAAATAACAGTCTGGTTCCGCCGACAACGAGAAAAAGAAAGCCAGTCTTTACTTCCGAAGTCTTCTCGTTTCACCGTCCACCTCTTTGCTAACTATTCCATCAAGCATCTTAAAAGATTCACTTCTTAGGGCGGCTTATCGAGACTCTTCGGCTGGGTTTTTCGATAGCTTTTCAAAGGCGCCTTCTTCTAACCGCATATAAAATCTAATGTCTAATTTTGAATATTTTATTTCATGGTCATTTTGTACTTCAAGATATATACCCTCCAGTCATCTTTTTCCAATAAATATATTTGCAACAACTCTCCAGCGGAGTGCAAATAATACCCTGTAGAGAAAATGCAAAGAAGTATATATGTACATTTCATCAAAGAAAGAACAGAACCCTGCACCTTTTGCACTATCCATTATGCTGTTTCCGTAGAAGGTGTGATGGCCAAACCCGACGATGCCTTCTATGGCGACTTATACGCCTTCTCAACCCTAACCAGGACCATAGACGTTTCTAACATCGTCGACGTGATGCCGGGTCGATTTTCGCCGCCAGTTCGAGAAAAGGGTTTTCGGCATTAAGTTGATTCTTTACTGATGCCTCAAAAAAAGCTGCAAACAAACGCCCGCGCTAGTGAACGCCCTTCTTCTGTTGAGACCTCCCGTTCTGCCTCTGCAACATCGCACTTATTTCCAACGAGTACTATTCGAGGCGACGCCCGTTGTACTGCTACAATATCTTGGCGAATCTCTTGAGTGCATTCGAAGGACGACCTGGAGGAAACACTATAAAGCAAGACAAATCCATCGTATTTGTAGACTCCGGATTCTTCGCGTAAACATCTTTTCCCGCCAGTATCAAGAACATTGAGCATAATATCTTTAAATTTGTACCACTTTCGGTAGGTGTCTGCTTCTGTCGGATCATGCTATTTGAAGAATAAGTATAAAATTCCTTTTCCGTAGAACAGAGAAGAGCTTCCTACCTCCTCAGGGAATAGGATCTCAGGATAATTTAAGAATCGGTACGTGAAAGCTGTCTTGCCAACACATTCTCCTCCCACTACTGCTATGTTGATCGCAGTCCAAGGCATGGAGGAAAGATGCTCGATTTGATTCGGTAAATATCTGCTAGCAGCTAATACAACAGTTATACTTTAAACAACCTCTAAACTCGATACACGAGCGACTTACTTGGTTGTCCAATCTCCCCCGTCTCAAGATCTTGACCTCCCTCCACAAACTCCTTTTCTTCTTTCTCCTCAGAGTAGCTAGGGGGCTGTGTCGACGCTGTGGAATATCCGACTGATACCCGATCGGTATTACAAGGATGAGAATCTGAGGGAGCGACTAGTTGGCGCATTATCGTAAACGCCGCTTACCGGGCTGGAATTTGATGCAGGCGATGCCGTAGTCAAACACGCAGACGGCTCTCTAAGGAGGCTGAATGGTAGGTGGTATTCTCGGCGACTAATCGCAGGGAGGCAAGACGCCTTACTGATGAGAAGGATGAAAGATCTGTGGTTCGCTAATAGAGGAGAGGAGAAGCAGTGAGTAGAGCAAAGATTGCCTCGTTCTATAGTTGCCCTTTATAGCATTATTCGTTGTCACGCCTCCTTCCGGGGCATCGAATCCCACGCGCTGCCTCTGACAACTAAGACCAAGAAGGAAAACCTAAAGGTGATGGCCGCACCACTTAAAGTCCTCTCGCGAATTCTGAATGGCCACGATCCAAAGCAGGTGGAACTCATCATCCCCCGGGTATTGCAATCCGTGTTTCGAATTTCTGCACTCGGTTAGTAACCCCACGGCTGGAAGCCTCCAAGCAGGTTGGAAGACTTTAAGCGAGGATAGAAGACTTCAAGCGTGGACTACCACTAACCAGACCTAACGGAAGATAATATTAAACTCTGGGTAGTTGGTCCATTTTACTGTGATTAGTGTAATGCTTGATGGTTGCTATCATAAAGGACTTAAGCTTATTTTGAATTTACGTATTGATATTGGCGCTGCTCCTAACTGGTTTAAGGTAAAATTCCCTACACACGATGAATTTTGTAACGTCTCATACCTATCACTGCACTACCGATGCCTTTACCATCAGTTGAAGGCTTCTATTCCTGGTCGCAGCGGCCGTAGCGCGAGCCCCCACAGCTGATCTTAACGCGCCTGTCGTCACGTAGAATGCCGTAGAGCCCACAAGAGCATTCGTCCAACGCTGAAAGGGTAAGGCGTGAGGCGAGTTGTGACGATAATTGTTAAGGTTTCGGAGATATAATTTACGAGGGGTGTAGTAGGTGGCCATGAGGAATATCGGTATTACTTTGACGTGGAATGTAGAGAATGTTCATATCGTCGCCAATCTTGGGCTCGTAGGTGGACGGCTCAGTAGGTGCTAGATAGTGGTACCCGTTGATTAGATACTGTTTATTTGTCAAAGGAGGGTAGCAGGATTCAAGGAGAGGCATTCAGACGTAATACTGATGCGGACCAGGCTAGGGGGCAAGAGAAAACGTGCCTCTCCAAGCTGTAGAACTCTTATCCTTGACAAGAGGATAACATGCGGAGTACCTGTCCCATGACCCATGTAGCTGGGC